>CM021107.1:165547657-165731931 GCA_007115665.2 Sequoiadendron giganteum
TATCTCTTACATAAGCCACCCTATCTATTACACACATTTATTGCCTATCTTCCCAATGTGTGCTCACACATGTGTGAGCACACCTCCCCATTTCACCCCTTTCCATCTTGTGACACTTGTCACAATGCTAATCAATCCTGATGCCTTGATCCAAACCTCATCCTTATTTCTAAATCAACCCTTCACTAACCATTCAATCTTGTCCCTTGATTTAGCCCCTCTAATTTCTATAAATGTGAGGCTTTCCATCTCATTTCAAACACATATCATATTCTAATGTTATGTTGCTAAAGTGTCCATTGAGCCTATCATAATTTGGAGTAACAACAACAACATCAAAATCAATCAACACATCTACATGCTACTCTTACTCACGAAGGTTTGCATTGCATTTGATTAGATTTAGCTTGTGTTTTATGCTTATTTCTATTATATCATTTTTATTGCATTCACCCCCTTTTAATTTAAATTTAGGCCTTAATTTGGACACCTCTCGAAGATCTATCCCAAAAATCATAAATTAAATAGCGAATTAATTCATTAGGAAAAAATTGTTCTTGGTAAGTTGAGCTAGGACCTATTCACCCTTGATGGCGAATGGGTCCTCCCTTAATAGGACCCCCCTTTCTTAGGTGATCTGAAATGGGTTTTTGGCCTTCTTTCAATACCCCAAAGCTTGGTCTTCAAAACTTAGCAAAGACCCATTCACCCAAGGTGGAAAATGGGGCCTCCCTTAATGAGACCCCCCCTTTTTGAATTTCATTCTAGCAAGAATTTAACTATGTTTCTTCCTAGATCTGGTTTCACCAGCCTTAATTCTTTAAATTTCGAGGTTAATCTCCTAATTTAGCATAAATAAGGGGTTAATTCACATTGCTTTTCCTAACAAGATCTAGCAAGTTTATGAAGAATTCAAGCATTAGATCATTTCAAAGGCATTCATAAGGCATTTCAAGGCAGATTTTCAATGTTTATTGTACTAATTCAAGGTCATATCATCATGTCAAGGGTTTAATGCATTCATGTGTGTTGAGCTAAGAATTTAATGTTGTATTAAGGATTCATTTACAAGTATCATACAACATCCAAGATCTACATGCTTCATGGCCACTACATGTTAGTATGCAGATTTGATTCACAAGACATCATCCAAGGTGATATTAATTATATTATTTGATGTTCATGCTTCATTTCTTTCATTTCATCATTTGGTTTGATTACCTACAAGGGGTTTGACTAAGGAAAACCCCCAAAGAGCTCTGCAAAATTTCATGCAAACTTATAGAAGCTGATAATAGGGAATTTAAGAGTGCAAACATCAAGGAATAGGATCCTGAAATTAGTTTTTTGAAACCCTAAAAGGACCCATTCACCATTGAACTCGAACGAGTCCTCCATAGCTCAAAAATAATGACTTTCTAGCCAGGTACACATCTTTTAATGCTCTAAAAACAACCCCCATAGTTTCTACAATAGGTAGGTTTCATTTTTGGTTGTTATTAACATCTTATTTCACATAATTGTAGGTGTTTAGGGTCTTAGAAAAATAAGTGGTCCATCACTTTGTTGATCCATTTGGTGGACCCTATTTTTCCCCTATACAAGTTTAAAATCTAAAATAGGACTAAATCACCTAGAGGGGCATATGAGTCCCAAACAAGGTTTTTAGAGGTTTGAATGTTGAATGATAGTCACCACAAAATACCTAGAAATCAAGCAAAATGACCTATACTGGGGCTAAATCACCTAGAGGGGTTAATGAGTCCAAGATGAGAGTTTTTGCACAAATTTCAAAAATTCCAGGTGAAAGTTATGCTTTTTGGTTTTTATGATGTCTAAACTAGGTGCAAATGTATATTTTGAGTCAATTTTAGTGATGCAAGAGACAAAAATGCAACCTATATGCACTTTCACTAATGCAATATTTAGAAACCCTAGATGCCAATTAACTAATGCAATGTTAATGCAAACAAGATCTAGGACAATTATGCACTCCAAATTAGAATTAAGATGTTCTAAATGTAGGTTCACCAAAAATGTAATGATGGAGATAGGGTGCTCCACCTTTTAGGAGATGAAGCACAAGGGGGACATCCAATTTCACTCTTATTACATTCAAGCAAACCCTAGAGATCTCAATCCAATGATAGAATGAAAGAGAGAGATCTACTAAAGGTTTTCCTAGGATATGACTAATGACTAAAAGAGGGTTCACCACCAAGCTAGGGATTGGAAATAAAAATGACATGCAAGATCTAATTATAAACCTTAATGATATGTAAGACTACAACAAATGACCTAGAAATGAATGCAATATAAAATAACAAAATGAGAGATCAGGGGTGTGCACTTGGAAATCTATAGGAGATTGAACGAAGATCTGAAATGCTGAAAAATATTGAAATTAATGTAGATTGGGACTCATACACCAGACTAGGCAACTTAGTCCCAGATTAGGGTTTCTAAGCAGGAACAAAAATCTGCCAGAGATAAGTTTGGAACTCTTGAAAACTATAAATTTGACTGTACATGGACTCATAAGCCAGAAGTGGTGCATCAATCTAGTTTGGATTTTTTGGAGAATCGGGATTTGAATATGCTCTTCAATCATTACTCTATCTTCTTGACTTGGTTTTTGGATCTGAATTTGAATATTTTTTTTGTAGATGTCCTCCAATGATCTTCTAAGAAAGGTGACAACTTGAATGACTTTGTAACTTGAACAAAATCTTTCCAATCTCTCTTCAATATTTCTTCAACCTAGATTTACAAATCACACACTAATGAGAGGGAATTTTTTTTTTTTTAATGGAAAGGGGTTTTCGTTGGTTAAACCCCATTTTGGCAATCAAACCTTGTAATGAAATCAAATGAGTGGGTGAATAGAATGTAATGTTGAAACTCACCTAACCCTAGTAATAAAGTGTTGCAAACATGTATGAAGTAGCTCCAATGGATGTAGATCTTGAATTGAATACTTGCTTGAATCATGAAACCCTACATCACAATTGTTATCTCAAAAAAAACATGATGCATGATGACTTTGACATGATGTTTGATGCTTGAATAATACTCCAAAATTATTTGATAATCACTCTTGAAGGCTCTTGAATGCTCTTGTAAACACTTGAATTCTCTTGTGAACCCAAATTCACTATAAGGAATTCTCTCATGAAAGTCTTAGATTGAAATGACCTTATATTTATACTTGTTTATGCTAAATTTCTTGAAATTACAATACTACAAGCAAACATTAGATCTAGGAGGATAAAATCCCACCAAGAATTTGAATTAAATTTAATTTTAGTCCATATGGGACTCATATGCTAGAAGTGGCATATGAGTCCTATTCTAGGTTAGGCTATGGGACACATTTTTCAAGAAAAGCTTAGATTCATGTGAAATCCAAATTGGGGCCCCAAAACTTAAGTGGGATGAGCATACATTCAAGGTGGTGTATGAGTCCCAAATAAGTAAATCTGGGCCATACAATCCAAAAGCACCTAAATTATAATTAGATGTTTGATTATATCAAGATTATCCTTGAAAAGATGTATTAATTAAGGCTTGTGGATGCAAAATAAGGCCAAATAAGACATGAGGAAGCCCAATTAATTAATCAAACCCTAGATTAGTATGAAAGTGTGGTACAACACTTTACAACACCTTAAATAAGGTATAACTAGGTTCATTTAGTTTACAAGGGCCTAAGACCTAATGTGAATGTGTTAAGCACATTACAACACTAAATCAAGGAAACATATTAGGGAGTACATTTTCCATCATTACAAAAACTTAAGGAGACCCATTCATCCAAGGGAAAATGGATCTTAACCTAAATTTCCATGACCTATTCATTTCAAGGTGTTATAAATGGTATTTTCATTAATTAAATCACGATTCCCCTTTCAAAAATTGCAATTAATTAGGCTTGTAAATGAAAAATAGGGCCAATTAGAGGCATAATTAAGTCCAATTTATTAAGGGACCCAAACATATTGTGAAAATGTAAAGGGGTACACTTTTTGAAACTACAAATAGATACCACAAGTAATGAATCATTGGATTATTTTTAATATGATGAAGCTTTGGCAAAAAAATTGGGAGCCTATTGAAATTTACCAACTCATCACCACAAACGAAGATTCACTTGTGCCTTAAACACTAAGGGATACTTTGGTGAAGAAAAGAAAACAAGTGATATTGAACAAGATAAAGAAGAAAAAAATCCTAAAATTCCAAATAAAATTAAATTACTTGTAGGAGATACAATTTACATACTTGAAACAACAAAAAATAGGTTGGGGAAAATTGTTATGAAAGGGGGTTCACCACAAATGCTTATTTCCCTAATTTCATTCAAGGAAATGGGATCCAAACAATGAAGTGACTATCAACCAAAAGGTGGGTCAAATCAAGGCATGAATCAAAAAATTTACTATCTATGTAAGGACAAGGGTATAAGATAAATAACACTTTGGAGGGAAAGATCAAAACCATCAAACTCCAAAAATACAAGCTATGGAATACAAATGAAGAATAGTAATCAAATATGACATAAATAGTAATCAAAATGTAGATCTAGAAAGGGGAAAACAATGTGTATCTTTCACCAAAATTCACCCTTTGAAGCTCACTAAGGACCCATTCGCCTTATGGCGAATGGGTCCTGGGGGTTCTCTAAAATCTATTTTTGGGTTCTCTTCTACTATGTATGCACTCCTAGATTCTTGAGGTTCACTTTTGAATAGCTAGAAATAAATTCTATAGAGGAGTTTCCATGAAATGGAAAATTTTCTTGCAACTTTGACAACTTTGCAACTTTCTTCAATTTTTCTCCTAAAAGGATCTTCAACCTAAAATCTGCAATCACACATCAAAGAGAGAAAAATTTTGTTTGTTAGGGAATGGGGGTTTTTCTTGGTCAAAACCCATTTTGGTAATTAAACCTTGAAATGAAGGAAATCATGAAAGGAATGATGAATGAACAACAACATGTAACAACTCACTAAACCTTCATTTGAACCTTGGATTGTAAATCTATAACTAGAATGAATTGGCTTCAATGGATGTGGATCTTGATCATGAAATTTGATTAGAAACAATGTCCTTGAATGCTTGAATAGATATTGAATACTACATCACCATATTAGCTCAAACAACATGCATGATGCAAGAAATCTTTGAAATGACAATGGAATCTTGATTGTTGCAATAATATTTAATAATTTTTCCCTTGAATACCTTGAAAATGCTCTTGGTCTCATAAAATTTTCTCTAGGATTTGAACACTTTAAAATCTAAGTGAAACTAAGTGAAATAACCTCTTATTTATACATATCTTAAGATTAATTCTTGAAATTCAAATATCACAAGCCGAAATTTGAACATACATTTGAAATCATTAAAATAAAACCAAAAACATAATTTGAATTTAGGTCCTAGGTGCAAGTGAGGACCCATTCGCCCTATGGTGAATGGGTCCTAAGTCACTTTAATCTAGGACACACATTGCTCAATATTCAACCTTATGTCATGGAATTTATGAATGTTAGGTATCATCCCTTAGAATTTTAAATTAGTTAGGCTTGTATTTGAATTAAAGGGGCCAATTAAGGAAAAATTAATCTCATTCAATTAATAAAGACCTAGATTAGTGTGAAAGTGTAAATGTGTACATTACAACACAAAAAATAAGGCACAATTAAGTATATTTTCATTAAAAGGGCCCTAAAATTAATGTGAATATGTAAAAAATATTACAACACTTAATTAAGGAATCATTAAGCTCATTTATTTATTAATCATTCATTCCCCAAAAGTTTAAAAAATGAATACTTTTTCCTACACTACAATACTGTAGTGCCAAAAAATGTATCTCTTTACATTTTCTCACTTGTTTGGGCCCTCCTAATTAAAATTGGACTTAATAATTCCTTAATTTAGTGTTGATAAATGTATCCCTTTACATTTTCACACTTATTTGGGCCCTCTTAATTAAATTGAGCTTAATTATATCTTAATTAGCCATTTTAATCATATACAAGTCTAATACATTACATTTTCTAAAGGGGAAACTCAACAATAATTAATGCCTAAAAATAACACTTTACCTTGAGCAATGTGTGTTGCGGGAATAGGGACTTAGGACCCATTCGCCCATGGGAAAATGGGTCCTCCTTGGACGTTTGGACCTAAATTTAAATTATGGTTTTGGTGGTATTTGAACATTTTCAAATTCATAATTCAATGTTAGCTTGTGATATTTTAATTTTGGTAAATTAATGATACATACCTATAAATACAAGGCTATTTCACTAAGTTTCACCAAGACTTTCATGAGAAATTTTATGATATTTTCATGAGCATTCTTCAAGTAATCGAGAGCATTCAAGAGAAAATATATCAAATATTTATTGCAGCATTCGGGATCTATCCATCATGTCAAATTCTTCTTGCATCATGCATGTTTTTGGAGCTAACAATCTGATGTAGGTTTCAAGATCAATTCAAGCATTCAAAGAACCATTTCAAGTGTCAAGATCCACATCCAATTTATCCATTTCATGCAATTTGCAGACTTCCTACGATCCCCATTAAGAAGGTTTCATTCAAGGTTTTCTTGAGTGGTAACATAGCTTTGTTCATTCTTCATTCCCTCTTTCATGTATTATTCTAATTCAGGGCTTGAGTACCAAAATGTGGTTTGATAAAAGAAAACCCCCATTCACCAAAAAATAAAAATTTTTCTCTTGTGTGTGTGATTGCAGATCTAGGTTGAAGAAGTATAGAAGAATTCTTGAAGTGCAAGATTTAAAAAGTTGTCAATGTTGCAAAAAGTTATCAAAGTTGTCAAATCATGATTGATCTAACCTACATATCTAATTTTTGAATTTCTGACACTGAAACCTGGACAAATCAAAAGCTACAAATCTATGTTAGAGGATCTTGAAAGTTGCAAAAAAACTCTAACCAAAGACCCATTAACCCATGGGTGAATGAGCCCTAGTTAGCCCTTAGAAACTACCTCTTGGTGTTTGGTAAAAACATTTTTTCCCTTCTTAGATTTTCATTTTCTTTTCTAGTTCTGCAAATATTATCTTGTTGTTCCAAGTGTTAGATTGCATTTTTGAGTTGATTTTATATTTTATTTTTTTCTCCCCAAAGTTTTATTTGACCTTAACCCCCATCCTTCAGTCATAAGGAAATTTGAATATTCTCACATTTACTTGATTCACCTAAGAGTTGTTAGTCAATTCTTTGTGGGAATCTCATTTCCTAATGAAATAAAAGAAACTAGGTCTATCTATTATCATTTTGGTGAACCCCATTTCTCATCCTCACCTATTTTTCATCATTTCATTTTGGTGAACATGACTTTTTGGCATCATAACTTGCTGATTTGGAGTCCATTTTAAACCCTAGATCTAGGTTTTACATTCATTTTCTTTTCATGTAGGATTATTTTTTTGCATTATTTTTCATCTCATCTAGGGTTTTAGGTTTTCATTTTTTCATTCTTTAAAATTTAGAAAATTCAAAAATCTTAGTTATTTTGCATAGTGTCTACATAACATTACATAATCAACAACTTAAAAAAAAAATGAATCAAAATTGTATCTTAAATTAGGTCTTTTTGCTTGTCATTTAGCATTATTTTACACTTGCATTTAGACCTCATTTTATAGAAATCTAAAATTGTAACCTATTATTTGAAACTAGAATCTAGAAACCATAGAAATCGTCTCAAAAACCTACAAATTATTTTTTTTAAACCCTGAAGTGAGACCCATTCACCCATGGGCGAATGAGTCCCTAATTAGGGATTTTTCTAAATTTTTGAGCATGAAAAACACCTTCTACATTCTATCTTTATGTATTTATTTTATTATTTCAGTTTCTAGAATTTTTGTTATCTAAAATTGTTCATATTAAGCTTAATTTATCAATTTTTTTGCATTATTTGAATTCAAAATTGCATCTAAAAGACATCATTTTCAGGTTTTTACATAGCATAATCAAAAAGTCATCTTGTTTTAAATCTGAAAATTTATTTTTCATACTTGCATTGCACTTTACATTATAGGGTATTTGATTGCATTTTACCTCTTATGCCTTATGGGTGCACCTTGGGTTTGTGAAACTTTTATGAGCTTCGCAACATGGTGTCCTATTGCCAATACTATTTTGAGGCATAGCTCAAGACTTATGTCATCTGGTGATACATCACTCATCATAGATCTTAGGTTTTCTAACTTTTTCACTCATAGTTGTGACACTAGTCGACCCACTATAAATCATACCCTTCACACTTCATTTCCTATGAATTCCCTACCCACACCTAATGTGACCGGTGTTGACGCAATGATTGCTAATGTCCCTCATACAAACCTTAGAAGAATGGATTAAAAGCACTAGAAAAATTGCAAGACTTTACGAGTTCTGAACATGTTGTTGGTAATGCCATTCCTATGATAGTTAACATTAGGAGAATAATTGAAAATGAACAAGGAATAGAGATTTTTCATAGCTTTTCTCACATTATTGATAAACATGTCCTTAACATGGCTATTTGTGCTCAAGCTTTGGGGTATACTCAAAGTCAAGGTGGAATTCCAATTCCTCCTTCCACAACCATAACCTTTATTTTGACATAAACTAATCCAACTATTACAACAACCATACAACCTACTAGCAATATCAATACTTTGTTAGGTATTTCCACTAGAAATCCCTTTAGCTTTGTGCATTCAAATCTCATATCTCCTAATTCATCCTCCTACAAAATTACAAGTCACTTTCCCTCTAAATACATATTACAAGTCACTTTCCCTCTAAATACATATACACCTCCACCTTATTCACCACCATTTCACAAAATTAGCAATGATCCCATCCTTAACACACTCTTGCAAAATGTTTCACCCCTCCAATAAAAAATTTCTACATTAAGTCAAAATCAAAATGGTCAACCTTGACAATATGTCAAAATAAACCCCTTATCCTTGGAGATATTGAGAACAAAAACTCCAAAAGTTATAGAGATTCTTAGATTTGAGAAATATGGTGGGAAAGGAGATCCTTTTAGTCATGTTTCCATATATACAGCCCTATGCAGTGACTTCATTTTTGAGGATAAACTCTTGGCTAAGATTTTCCATAGATCCTTGAAGGAAACTACATTGGAATGGTATTTCTCCTTACCGAATAATTTAATACGTTCATTCAATGAAATTATTGATTCCTTTTACAATCACTTCCAAATACATATGGGTCCTAAGATGGCCTTAGCTGATTTAGTGACATGCAAACAAAAGGATGATGAAAAGGTCATTGATATCATAGTGTGATACTAGATGCTTTACACACAAATAAACATTAATATTCTCGATATTGACCTTCAAAGAATGTTTATTTCCATTTCACAAAACAAAATCCAAGCTAAACTTGACATGTTGAAATTTCCCTCCTTCACATAGTTGTGTACTTCCCTCTGTGATTACCTAAATTCGGTTAGTAATTGTGAAGTGAAAACTCCCTCTAGTAGTCTTAAAAAATATGAATCCACATCTCATAGTAACTATCAACCATTTAAGAATCAAAATAAGGGATTTTTACAACTTAATCCCCCTCAACCAACTCACCATGTTGATAACCAAGTAAATTCTATAAAGATGAAAAATCCATACATATTTGGAGATAGAAATAGACAATTCACTCCTCTATTTGATACACTTCATAATATCATGTTGCAACTCTTAAACCATAAACTAATTTCCTTACATCCTATTAGAGCTCTTGATCCTACTAAGCCTTTATCTCCTAACTATAGAAAAAATGTTGATTTCTATTTTTACTAAAAAAATCGACATGATACAATATATTGTAAGCATCTTAAACATCTTGTGCAAGACCTCATTAATTCTAATCATATTAAAATTGGTGGTTTTAATGATCAAGGTAATGAGTCTATATCCCCTCCTAATCAAAACTTGCAAATATTTACTAATCCTATACTAAATCATAAAATTTCCATTGTCAAAGCTAGTGAAATGAAGAATGATGTGAAGAATGTTGAGAAAAATGATGAAATCACTAAAAACATAGATAATATAATTGGATTAATTGAAATTAAACCTCATAAGTGCCTAACCAAAATATCATTTGATATTTATTTATCACAAAATGACATACTTAGACATGCAGCTAATGGTCCTCTTTACATATCTAGAAGAATAAATGACAAGACTACTAATGGGATATTAATTGATCCCATTTGTGTAGAGAATGTGATCATTTAAGAATTATTATTTTTGCATGATATTTATCAAGATACTTATGAAAAACCAGAAGCATTGATCAAAATGCATAATGGTTGCTCTTACCCTACAATAGGTTCGATAACTCTTCCTTTAAAAGTTGAACTAAAACAATTGAGTGTCTCATTTTCCGTCATCCCATTTTTAGACCAATTTCATGTGAAGTTAGGCTATTCATGGCTTTGCTCCATGAATTTTGTCCTGTCGGTTGTGCAAAAATGTTTAAATTTTCTATTTAGAAATGTGATCTTTATTGTGCACCACAATGGCTTTAATTCTATCTCTTCTGAAGGGAAATATGGTTCATCCCAAAATGAGCATCTAAGATCACCACTATGCCACAAAGTGGAATCATACATAGTTTATTTCCCACCATTATTCCTTAGAGTAAATTTTATGCACTTTAAGATCTTTCAAGATCAATGACTTTCAACAAGATGCATTAAATAGATTCAATAAACAAAGTCACTAAATAAGAAAGATGGAATATAAGATATAAACACAAAGATTAATGTGGGGAAAACCCTTTCAGGTAAAAAACCCCACACTCTAAAAGCATAGACCCATTGTATTATTCAACAACCAAATATACATAGTGACAATGCAACAATAGGCCCTAAGAATGTACATGCAAATTTACATCTTGTTCCAACCAGAGAAAATTCGACAGCATAACCCCTCTCAGATAAGCCTCACACACACTTCTCTAATGGACTAGGATATTCTCTATATATCTACCTTCTCCTCTAGGTCATCATAACTACTCAATGTCTTAGTATTGCCTTGTTATCTAATGAACATTTGTAGATAGTTATCATTTAACTTCCAAATCAATTGAATAGCCACAAGCAAACTTAACCGACTTTACCCATCTTTCCAAGTCCTAACCACAATACTACATAGCCTTTATTGACTAGGTGTGGGACTACAGTTTTCTTCTACCACTTTGACCAACCACCACAATCCTTTCCAACTAGCCAATGTGGGGTCACATACTATGACTCCTCCCACACAACCACATTCCTCCTCATGGACTATTGTAGGATGGAGGGTTACCTACCACCATACTGTAGGCTCTCTTGCATGACTATCATGGGATGGCAGGTTCCCTATTGCCAACCCACCAGCACTAGCTTGAACGTCCATGGTATTGTGGTGTAGTAGATCTTGGCCTAGTTCACTGTCGACCCGCTAGACATTCCAAACACTATCACGGGGTGGTAGGATATCCCACCCTACCAAAAACCTCATGAATGACTTACTACGGGGTGGAAGGTAGCAACTATTCCCCACAATACTACAAGCACCAATGTAGACTTCTATGATACCGTATTGTAGAAGAATCTAACTCGGCTGAATATTTTCCTAATTTCAAAGTCTTACTAGTAAGTTTGAGACACCTATTCTCAACATTCTCCTACTTGTCAAAGAACTTACTATCTCCCAATCAAATCTCGAAGTCACTGTATCATCCAAGACACCTACAACAACATAAAAGATGTTCACCATCTCAGGAAATAATTCCAACCATCTTCCAAAGGAAACGAATAGGCCATGGTGAATAAGCACCAGCCTAACACAAGACACCTACAACAACATCCAACTAAAAGAAAAATCTATAGTATAATGCCACCACTCCACTTTTCTCACAAGATATACAAAAGCATCAACACTATCAAATTCAGAGCTTCAACTTGATCACAACTATGAAGTCATCCTCTAAAAAACAAGATAGAACATTAGCTAGAATAACAATTAGGAAATTGGCTACTCCCATCCAACTTATTAACCCACATGATTGAAAATAGAACTCACAACAAGTGCTAATCCATCCAATCACACATACCTCAAAGGTATCCATACCAAAAAACTCATGCCATCTACATAGCCAACGCATCAACTGCAAATACAAGCTCCATGTGCCAACTATTTGAAGCAGACCAAACACATCCAAGAAATCCCATTGCATGGGTAATTCCAAATCTACCATGATCAAAGGAATATTGAGTCTACCAATCACAACATAATAGAAAATATATCCATGTAGTACCAAGGACCATCCACAATGATCTACAAATCTTGCAACCAACTACAACAATAAATATCTCTCCCAAAAATCTTCCATAGATCTCCCATGTTCTCCATATCTGACAAAAGAAAGAGATAAAACAACCTCTATGTCATCACCTAAGTGACAAAACATGACCACAAACTAGTGATCGCCATAGATCACAAAGAAATCTCACATCTAAATTCATATGAATCTGAACATACAAGAAGAAGAACAAGACTGAAGAGAAAAATATGCAAAACATAAACATGTAGCATGCTCTTCTACATACACATCTAAAATCCAACTATGTCAAGTTTGATCTCCTCCACATCTCCTAGAGAAAGGATATAACAACACCCAAAATCATTCAATCTCAAGAGATAAAACACAACATATGTATCATGTAACTACATGAATGTAAGATTCTCAAAGAAGATCAAACTACTCCATTTCCCATCTCAAGAAATCAGCCCATAAACCATCTCCTAACAATCCTCATCAATGAATGATATCATAAACTCAAATCCATAAGGAGATAATCATTCTGAAAATCCTTGAAATGAATCCTCCAGAACTATTTACATAGCTCAAGATCCATATCTATGAAACATAAAGCAAATAGACTCATGCTAAACCATCCTCAAATGAGTATCCATAATCAATCGCTAAGAATCAACTCAATCCTATGAGAATTAAAGCACAAAATATAAACACATCTGAAAGATATAATGTAAAAATACCTCTCAAATAATAAACTATAGAGTAGACCAACAATGGCGAATGAGAATGCTCCTCCAAGATATGCAAGCCATCAAGACTCCTTCATGATAAATATCCTCATAGGTCTCTATTGAACTCATGTTCAACCAAGGTGAAGGCTCCTCAGACTTTTCTGCTGAAAGCTCATCAAGAATATCTATCTCAACAATACTTCTCTCATTTGAAGAGAAATACAGCCTCACCTCATTCTCCATGTATCCATGAGCACCTGCATAAAATCATCTCAAGCTAAACTCCAAATGCATCATTGCACTATCATGATATTATCAAGTATATGACCAATACCCCCAAAGCATAGAGAATCACCAAACCACTACCAAATCTCCAATAATTTGAAATAGGAACTTATCATGACATCATGATCTTATTATACCCTTAGGAGATCCAATGCTCCAAGTGAATATACTATGGCCTCAAGAGAAATGTATCATGCCAAAACTCTAATCTAGAATCAAGAGTATATCATGATATAATAGCAACATAATTTAAACCAACATTACCTTTCAGAGCACCACAAACACCTGAACCAAAGACTCCAAGAGTCCTACATGGCTCTAAGATGTTACACTCCTTCAATATCATGAAGATGACTCACCTCCAAATAATTTCCATGCAAATGTGAAAAAACCCTTCTACAACAATATGACCTAAGAGCTCCTCCTAGTAACATATGCAACACTAAAGATCATCCATCACTAAGTGATGAATCCATAGTCATTGCTAAAGCTCCCACTAAATCATGACAACCAAGCTCTCCAAGCAACATGACCAAAAATATACTAATCTAAAAATCCTCCAAGCCCACACAACATGTCCATCTGACAATAATACCAAGTGGCACTAAGATCTCTAGACCAAGCAAAGACACCATCACTATCAAAAGCTTACACAAACCTATGTATCCAAGATATTCATGACATCATGATACACATGCTATAGGTCCCCATAACTGAATATCTAGGTACTCAACATCATCCATCGTCTCATCTCAAACCAACTACACCAATGCACAAGTGACCACAAAAAAGGCCAACTAATGAAATCTACATCAACACTGAATCAATCTTGTGGATATAGATAGTTCACATTTGTGTCATCCCACTATAGCTAATGGGTAGCTAATCCAAAAATTGCATAACTCATGGTTCCCATACATTGAAGCATGCAAACTCATAATCACATTTGTAACATGAAAAACTAAGATACCAAAGAAGATGTAGTGCTGAAAAATGTCGTCGGGACATTTTCACACTTGTTTGGTCCCTCCTTGCTGAATTGGGCATAATGTTGCCTTGATTTAGTTTTTTAATGTGGTTGACACATTCACATCAGGTCTTGGGCCCTTGTGAACTATTGGATTTAAATTGTACCTTGCTAAAGTGTTGCGAAGTGTTGTGACACACTTTCACACTTTTAAAAAGGTTTTATTAATTAACTAGACCTAATAAGACTCTTTTTAATCTTAATCTTGCCTTATTTGGAGTGTTGTAAAGTGTTGTTACACACTTTCATAATTTTCTAGGCCTATCATTAATAATTGGGATTTCTTATGCTTTAATTTGCCCCATTTTGCATCCACAAGCCTTATTTATTGCAAATTTTCAAGGATAATCCTAACACCAATCATTAGCCAATCATAATTTAGATGTTTCAGGTTTGAATGGCCTATATTTACTAATCTGGGACTCATTTTCCACCTTGGGTGAATGAGTCCCACCTAGATCTTTTTGTTCCAAACCTGGTTTCACACATTTCTAAGCATTTTTAAATTTGGTCCCAAGAATTAGGCATGGTGGGACTCATTCACCACCTTGGATGAATGAGTCTTGTGTGGCCCAAAATCAAAATTAATTCAAATTCTTGGCAGCATTTTGTTCTCCTAGATCTAATGTCGGCTTGTAGTGTTGTAATTTTAGGAATTGAGTATAAATAAAAAGGTTCTTTCATTCATTTTCACCTAAAACTTTGATGACAACATTCATACTAGCATAATTGAGTTCAAAAGATAATTCAAGAGCATTCAAGGGTAGATTATCAAGAATTTTAGAGAAAAATTCAAGTATCAATCATCATGTCAAATATTACATGCATCATGTTTGGTTTTGAGCTAACAATTGTGATGCAGGATTTCATGATTCAAGCAAGTGTTCACTTCAAGATCTATCACCTTCAAGAAAGAGTCAATATCTACATCCATTGGATCCATCTCAAGCATATTTTTAGCACTTTATTGAAGGGTTTGGTGAGTTGCAACATTGTAATTTGTTCATTCATCATTCTTCATTCCTATTTGATTTAATTTCAAGGTTTAACTAGCAACAAGGGGTTTGAAAAAGGAAAAACCCTATGCACTAACCCAACAACATTTTTTCCTCTCCTTGGTGTGTAATTTGTAGGTCTAGGTTGCAAATTTCCTAAGGAGCAAGATTGGAGAAAAGTTCTCAAGAGCTCAAAGTTGTCAACAAGCCTTCAAGAACTTTGGAGAAGACCTACAACTTGTAAATCAAAGATTCAAATCCAAAAAATTCTAGAGGAAAATTGAGCACTCCGAAAATAGTAGATTCATATTTTGAAACTTCAGAAAAGCACAACTAGATTGATTTTCCACTTCTAGTGAATGAGTCATAGTTCTAGTCAATTTTTATATTTTTGTAGATTCAGATACCCATTTGGTAGATTCCTATTCCCAAACAATTTTCCAGAATTTGGATTGATTCACCCAGCTTGGAAAATGAGTTCCAATGAGCATTAAGATAAAAAATTCAATGTTCTAGATATCCATCCAACTATTTCCAGATTTCTAGGTGCACAATATTCATCTTATTACTTTTTTGTTATTTTGTTCTTTCATTTTTAGGTCATTTGATAGGTCATTGTATTGAATTAGGGTTTTGTATTGCATCTTACATTTCATTATCTTTTCCAAGTCTAAGCTTGGTGGTGAACCCCCTATTGGATCACATTCAACCCTTAGAACAACCCTCTTGCAAGATCTCTTTCTCTTTTGTATTAAGATCTCAAGGGTTTTTTCTTGAGTGAAAGTTAGTGAAAATTGTCCTCCTAGGTCCTAAACCCCCTAGGTGGAAACCAAACCCAATTTTTCACCTTTCAGAAGATAACAAATAGATTTCAAGAATCAAACACCAAATCACCAACACACCTTATTTTCCAAAGAAATCCACCACTGAGTACCATAGTCAAGTAACTAAACAGGAATTCTTGTAGAACTCCAATTGTTCTCATTCAAAAAACTCTAAGATTCTTAACACAATATTTTCCATAGATCTACAAACCAAAAATTTTGGCTGACATGTAAAAATTGTAAGAATTATCTCCATGTAAATCTGAAATCACTTATAAATGTAAAATAATATATCACGCATATTTCATCTGAACAAATGAATATTCTAGATCTACACAAACCCACAACTTTTAGAACACAAGAAAATTGTAAAACCTTCAAAGGTAATAGGTTTTCCAAAGCTTATAAAATACAAATTACCCCAACTTCACAACCACCATAAAATCATCATTTCCTCAATGAAAAATCTGCAAACCTCCTCAAAAATTCTTGAATAATACATGTAAAAATGCAACTATCTCATCTAGTAACACCCCAAAAACTAGGGTCTAGAAAATAGCTTACCCATAGCTCCACAAAACCATAAGTTTTTCTTGATTGTGTAAAACTCGCAAAACCATTGTGTTTTGTAACACACATGAAAATACACATCCACTTGACATCTAGAAGAACAATGTCTATAGTAATAGAAAATGGGATTGAATTCTATCATATGGCTTAGGACATAGAGCACACCCACTTTCCAATTACTTCATTAAAGGGTAACCCTAGAGATCTCAATGCAAAGGAGAAAGAGATCTAGCAATAGGGCTATCCTATGGGTTGATTGTAAACTAATGAGGGGTTCACCACCAAGTAAGAACTTGGAAAGATAAATGTAATGTAAGATATAATGTTAAACCCTAAATCAATGCAAACTTTAACTAAATGACCTAGAAGTGAAAATAAAACATAATAACAAACTATAAGATGAAATGTGTGCATGCAAGAATTTGAAGATGACTTGAATGAGCTCTGAAACACTAAAAAATATAAATTTTTGACCTATTGGGACTCATTCACCAATCTAGGCAAATCAATCCTAGATCAGGGTTTCTACATAGGAACATGTTTTAGGAAAAAGGATATTTGAATTTGCAAACAATTTTGAAAAATGCTTGTAGTAGGATTCATTCGCCACTTCTGAGGGATCAATCCTATTTTGTCGTGAGGTGTCTCAGGAGAAAAATCTTGAACTAAAACTTTGCAAGCCTTTGAAGATGGATCAAATAGGCACTTTTCCATTGATTTCCTACAAATTGGTTGGATATTTTTCCCTAAATCTGAGTTTTTGTGAGTCTTGACAAATTTTCATGACAACTTTGATGACATTTACAAATTTTTCATTTTGGTACTTTTCAAGGCTTCAAATATACTTTTCTTCAATCTATAAACCTACCACCACACATGTAAAGAGGAGAAAAACTTGTTGATTGTTAGGGAATAGGGTTTTCCTTGGTCAAACCCCTTTTAGGTAATTAAACCAAATGATGAAAAAATAAAAGATGAACATGAAACATGCAACATATGACATGAAACATGAGCAATGATACCTTGAATGATGTCTTGTAATAAAAATCAACAATATATCATGAAATGGACATGAAGGATGTAGATCTAGATCTTGAGATAAGTGTAGAACAATGCTTGACCTTGGATCCTGAATACAACATCACAACACTAGCTCAATAACATGCCTTATGCTTGATAACCTTTGACATGATGATGGATCTTGAATTGCTGCAATAATTGATGAAGAATTATACTCTAGAATGCTCTTGTAAACACTTAAATGCTTTTATGAACTCAACCTTTCTATAAGGATGCTCATTCAACTTGCTAGGTGTAAAATGAGTGAAAGAAACTTGTATTTATACTTAATTATGCAAAAATTCTCAAAATTGCAACACTACAAGCTGACATCAGATCTAGGAGGATAAAATCCCATAAAAAATTTGAATTAATTTTGATTTTGGGCCACATGGGACTCATTTTCCCAAGGCGGTGAATGAGTCTTATTGGGCATAATTTTATGAGACTATTTTAAAAATGCTTAGAAAGGTGTGAAATCAGGTTTGGGACCCAAAAACCTAGGTGGGACTCATTTGACCAAGGTGCCAAATAAGTCCCAAATCACTAAATTTGGGCCACACAAGTTGAAAACACCTTAATTATGATTGGATATTGATTTGTGTTGGTATTATCCTCAAAAATATGCATTAAATGAGACTTTTGGATGCAAAATAGGGCCAATTAAAGCATAAAGAAGCCTAATTATTAATGAAAATCCTAGAAAACTACAAAAGTGTGTTACAACACTTTAAATAAGGCATGATTAAGGTTAAAAATATATTTATTAGGTTTAGTTAATTAATAAAACCTCAAAAAAGTGTAAAAGTGTGTTACAACACTTCACAACACTTTATCAAGGTACAATTTTAAGTTCATTAGTTCACAAGGGCCTAAGATCTAATGTGAATATGTCAAACACATTGCAACACTAAATCAAGGCACCATTAAGCTTAGTTCACAAGGAGGGACCAAACAAGCAAGGGAAAAGAAGAAGGGATACTTTTTTTGTTACCACATTTAGCCCCCACTTTAGTGAGAGGATGAACTTGCTTCAACTAAAATAGACAAACACACATCAAGAGGGGTCCAAGTGCACCAATGCAGATGGTCTAGGATAGCAAAGATCGAGGAGGTGAACAATCCCCCAAGATCCAAGATCCAAGATCCTACATAATAACCGACATAAGCACAAAAGAAAACACACAAGGTGTATGATTTGCAACATCAAGATACACAAACATGTAATGTCAATAACTAAAAGAAAGGAAAAAACAAAAACAAGAAAAAAAATAAAAAATAAAAAGAGGTGGATCAAGATTTGATTGTTTGTCCAAAATAATGTGGATTAGATCTAAGTCGTTTGTCCAAAAATGCATGCTCACTCTGAGACAACGAAGCTTCAAGCTGTCTGCTAGGTGAGTAATTCAAGAAGGTGAGACACATACAACCGATATGCACTGAAACACACATACGAGTGACTAAGGGAAAGTCATGCCCTCATTCGACTTCCTATCAAACCATACCAAAGTTTTACATCCTAATAACTTCAATAAGGTGTCATGCAAAAAGGATCTTTGAGCTTCATGAGACAAGAAAAAATTCGTATGCTTGGGACTGATGAACAAACAAGATGGCTCTACAAGCATGCAAGCTGAAAATGAAAATGTAATGATAAGGAGCATTCAAATGGATTTCGCTTAATTCATGCAAGGTATTGTCTTAGGGAACATTATGCCTAACATCTCCAGCAGAGGACAAGTCAAAGAAATATCACGCTCTCATAGGAAATCAAGCTTGATGACACCACAAAGAAAAGGATGCATCACAAGAAAATCACATTGTGAAACATGAGTGTTGATGTATGACCCCACTTTAAATCAGTTGCTAACATCATTACTGTGAGAAATTGCTTTAATGTAGTAGAAGATATGAGAGCTTATTTAGAAATCCCTATGCCAAGTCATATGTTTCTGAATCAAAATACATCATGAATAATTATGTCACATGTGAGTCAACTTAAGTCATGTCATCCACATCCCAAGGTTTCTCTTAAATTTACATGGAAGGTAGTCAACTAGTCAAAAGATACAATGAGAAGTGACATATGAGGACAAGGATAATTAACCCTTTCCCTCACTTAGTGCAAGACAAAGATGAGCCAAATAGGATGAGTGTATCAGTTAGAGGAACTAGGTGCTTCAACACAAGGAAGAGCACCACACTCCCTAAGATGCTAAATTTTGTTACTTAAAGCCTTACATTCATTAGTAGAATGACCATGTACTCTATGATATGCAAAAAATGAATTCTTGTAGAAAAAATTCTTTCATGTTTTGGGAGGGAGAGATATCAAAGGATCTTGGAGGAGTCTCAACAAGATACCCTCTTGATCAAAAGTAGGGGATGTTTCCTTATTTTATGACAAAGATATCTCTTTCTTAGATGTACAAGGTGTCATATCTACACAAGACTCTTTAGATTGCGAGATTTTTTTCTCTCCTTTACAAGAGGGTGTAAAATCTAACAAATTCAAATCATTAGTGTTTTGTGTGATGGCATTGACATTAAGTGAAGATTTCTCTATTTATTTCAAAGGATAACAATCAAGACCACTAGTGTCTATCAGTTCGGGATGCACTAATGTCAAAGTTGGCTTAGGATGATGCTTTTTAAGAGTGTTGATATTGAGTGAATGCTTTTTTGATGGTTTTATTTCTATGAAAGTACAATAACTAATACCACAAGTTATTTCTTGCATGTTAGGCTCTATAGAGACACAAATACCTTTTTCTCTAGCACCACATCCTTTTGCACTATATCCAAGTTGTTTTATAAGTTTGTAACCTTTTCCATAAATATTTTTCATTTCTTTTAGATTCAGTGGTTGTTGATAGTCAACTTCATCAAAGTTTTTTGTGTATGTTGTCTTTTCATCTAAAGTGGTTGAGGTGGATGCTTTCGAAGGGTCTTCCAAATTTTGTGTTGACATTACCACTTTTTCCTTTCCATTTTTAGAGTCTTTTTTTATGATCTTGTATTCTCCCATGAATGTTGGTTTGAAGTCTAAGGAAGTCCAATCATCATCTAATAGCTTTGTGATTTGTTCAATATTTTTTTCTTTGTCTTTTTGTTGCACGAGTTCCACTTGTGTAGTTTGTGTCAATTTTTTCAAAGGATTTTCTTTGTTTCTCTCAATATTTATACAAATATTTTGGTTAGGGTCTATAGACAATCGAAATATCTTGATTGATATCATACACTCGATCTTGATTCACTAACATTGATTTTTCCTTAATCATTTATTTACTAACCAATTAATTGAATAATATTTATTTAATTAAATTCATCAAAATTCCTCTTAAAATCAGATAATGAACCTTATCAAATTATTTCATCACTTGCCTCTTTTAATTAAATAAATCAACTTTATTTAATTAAATCCTAATGTTCCTCTTTTAATTAAATAAATCAACTTTATTTAATCAAATCCTAATGTCTTCTTTTAATTAAATAAATCAACTTTATTTAATTGAATGCTAGTGTCATCTCTTTTAATTGAATAAATCATTGTATTTAATTAAATTACTAATATCTTAAATATCCTCTCATTTGATTTAAATAAACTCAAATATCTAAATCAATTGTCAAGTCAGCTAACTTCATCTAGGTTAATTAATCCTAATTAACTCTAACTCTAATGCATCAAATCCTCTAGAATTTGCAACTTGCACAAGTACATCAATTTAATTTATTTATAAATTCCTCTATTTTCATTCAAAAGGGCATCTTGTTGGAAAATTATTCCAATTTGAAATCTCCCTCCTAAAATGACTTGTCCTCCAAACATGGCATTTAAGCCTCTAACATGTCCTTTTCTTGAGCCAAGTGGCATTAAATCCTCTTCCATAAACTCTTCCACAAGAAAAATTTCAAATTTCAAATTTCCACATAATTGCATTTATTTGCACATTCACAAAAATGTGCTCGTTCCTCCTCCACTAGAATGTTGACAAGTGGAACCTTGCCATTGGCTCATGTTTAGTCTCACATTCTCCCTATTTCTCATTTCTCCATCCTTCTTTCTTATAAATAAAGAGCTTCTGTATTGATTTGGGATCCACAATCTTAGGCATTTTGATCCACAATTTTATGAAAAATCACTATCTTTAGATTTTAGGCAAGTTCATCCATTGTTCATCAAGTTTTCATAGAATTTCATCCATATTAGCTAGGTTATGGTCAAATTGCATCAAGGATCGCACAATCATCAACAAATATTCATCAAATTGCATCAAGGAACTGGGATAGGGCTATTTTCCACATCAAAATAGCACCAATTCCCCAATGGGATAGTGGTTTGAATGTTTAAGAGCAAGATTGGATAGCTTTTTATTGATTATCTTTGTTTTATTTCTTGTTCTTGGTGTTTAAATGGATTACATGGGGAATGATTGTTTTAAATGTGTTTGATGACTAACATTGTGTTGTTTGTCTATGTTTCAATAGGTCTAGAGCAACCATTCATAGGGTCAGCTTCGAGTGTGTACACTTTGTTTTTGTAGACATACTTCATTATATGATGAAGAGTAGAAGGCACCCCATTCATTGCATGAATCCATGATTTTCATAAAAGGATATTATATGAAATATCATGAGGCATAACATGGATTGGTGTTTCTAATTTGGCCTTTCTAGTTGTAATAGGAAAAGTGATCACACCAAGTAGTTATTTTCCTACATTTTCAAATCCCTTAATAAATAAAGAACTAGGTTAAATTTTTTATTTGTCCACGCCAAGCCTATCCAAAATTTTTACACTACACACATTAAGGGATGGGCCATTATCAACAAGGGTCCACTTTATCCCTTTCCTTTTATATTGAGATATTATTATGAAAGATTCACTTTGTTTTTGCACTTGCAAAGGAGGGAGCTCACTTTGGTGAAAAATAATGTCAGCATTTATTCTTTAATTAGGGCTTCTATTTCATTTAGTTGTGCATTAGAAGGGATGGGAACTTGTTACAAGGAACTTTGAATCATTTTATAATAGTGAGGGGAGGATTGAATAAGGTCCCACATTGATATCTTAGCAGGAGTATTATTTAGTTGTTCAACAATATTGTACTCCTTTTTATTTTGTGAAGGAAAATGAGGAGTACTAGGAAAGATAGGGTTAGGCAATGGAAGAGATGTTGAAGGTTTTTTTCTTGGTTGTAGATTGTTTCTAGTGTTATATGTATGAGAAACGGTATTATTCTTAGGTGGGTAAAGGATAAGTTTAGGTTTGTTTTGAGCTTGTGATTTGTGTGAAGGTGGGTAAAGGATTAGAGGATTCTTATGATGTCCCACAGGGTATGTAGGAGGTCCATTAATCAAGGGGGATATAATGGACACTTGTGAATTCATAACCTCAATGGTCTTGGTTTGATGTATTTCTAATAAAGGGAAATCTAGAATCACCTTTTTATCATTACCTAAGAAAGCCACATTATTATTGTTGTCATTTTCTTATACCATGGTATTCTCCTTAGGAGGAGAGTTGTTACTTTCATGAATTGTATTTTCTAATATCAAAGTATCTTCTTCACAATTATTAGATATACTAGGAGAACAAAGGTGATTTTCATGATCATTTATGATTTCATTACTTTGTTCCCTAATGTCTTCCAAAATAGGATAGGTAGGGGAAGAAACATAAAGAGGGTTATAATAGACCTTAAAGGTTTGATAATTCATCACCAACATATCTTCCTCACATTCAATTTCATCCTCTAAAACATTATCACAAGAGGGGAAAGTGTTGAGACATGAATGTAGACTAGTTGAAGTTTCAATGGTTTCTTGTTGTATTATGTTATCATCATGATTACCTATGGTTGTTTCTTCTTGTCCATCAATGTCTTGCCTAATAAGAGAGGTAGAAGGAGAGAAACAACTAGGATTCTCAAAACTCTCATTGATTGGTTCTTCTAATACCAAAATATCTTCTTCGCCAATAGGAGAGATATTAGGAGAACTGATATGATCATTAGGATTGTCCAAGGTTGTATTCTCTTTCGCTAAAACACTCTCATAGGAAGGGGATATGAACATTTTTTTTAGCATACCTAGATATGTAAGACTCTAACATTGTTTGAACTAGAATGAAAAGTACTTCTAACCATCTCATGTGATGCTTCAATAATGTAAACAATGTATATCCTAAGATGCAGAACACTTTTATCCAATGTATGCAAAACTTTAGGAATGCAAAAAATGTGTATCCAAAAATGAAAAGCACTTCTATCAGACTTATGCAAAGCTTTATGAATGTAAAAATTGTGTATGCAAAAGTGAAAAGTACTTTTATCCATATTAAGAATAGTTTCATAAATATAAGCATTTTCAAATCCTATGATGTTTGCTATTGAATTGATGTTTTTGACCTAGATACATAAAACAGATGTTCCCAAAACTTTCCAAACTTATAGCATATGTTACCAGCAAGCTTAGGAAGCAAAAAAATGAGGTTTTTAGTGATGTTAAAGGTAGTTTAAAATCTGGTATGGAATTGATTCGCCTAGAGGGGAAAATGAGTCCTAGTTAGGGTTTTTTTCCACAATTTTCAAGAAATTTTAAGCTTTTATGTCCTTTTTAGCTTGTATGATATATAACTAAAGTTAAAATGAAAATTTTATGTGTTTACGAATGATTTGAGATGAAAAAATGCAACCTATATGCACTTTCACTAATGCAAAATTTAGAAACCCTAGAATGCCAATTAACTAATGCAAACTCTAATGCAAAGCTAATGCAAGCTAGATCTAGGATAAAAATGCACTCTGAATCAAAATTATGATGTTATAAATGTAGGTTCACCAAAATGTAGTAATGGAAAATGGGGTTGAATTCTATCATATGGCTTAGGACATAGAACATACCCACTTTCCAATCACTTCATTAAACGGTAGCCCTAGAGATCTCAATGCAAAGGAGAAAGAGATCTTGCAATAGGGTTGTCCTAGGAGCTGATTCTAAACTAATGAGGGGTTCACCACCAAGTAAGAACTTAGAAAGAAAAATTTAATGTAAGATGTAATTCTAAACCCTAATTCAATGCAAACTTTAACTAAATGACTTATAAATGCAAATAAAATAGAATAACAAACTACAAGATGAAATGTGTGCACCTAGGAATCTGAAGATGACTTGAATGATCTCTAAAACACTAAAAAATTTAAATTTTGACCTATTAAGACTCATCCTCCAATTTGGGTGAATTAGTCCCAGATCAGGGTTTCTGCACAAGAACAAGTTTCAGGGAAAAGGGTATCTGAATCTGTAAACAATTCTAAAAAAATGCCTATAGTGGGACTCATTCACCACTTCTAGGGGATCAATCCCATTTTGTCACAAAGTGTCCTAGGAGCAGAATATTGAACTAAAAATTTTCAAGCCTTTGAAGATGGATCAAACAAGCACTTTTCCACTAATTTCCTGCAAATTAGTTGGATATTTCTCCCTAGATCTGAGTTTCCATGAGTCTTGACAATTTTTTCATTTTGGTACTTTTCAAGGCTTCAAAAACAATTTTCTTCAATCTATAAATCTACCACCACACATGTAAAGAGGAGAAAAACTTGTTGATTGTTGGGAAATAGGGGTTTGCCTTGGTCAAACCCCTTTTAGGTAATTAAACCAAATGATGAAATAATGAAAGATGAACATGAAAAATGCAACATAAGACATGAAACATGAGAAATGATACCTTGAATGATGTATTTTAATAAAAATCAACAATCTAGCATGAAATGGCCATGAAGGATGTAGATCTAGATCTTGAGATAAGTGTAGAAAAATGCTTGAACTTTGATCTTGAATGCAACATCACAACACTAGATCAATAACATGCTTGATTCTTGATAATATTTGCCAAAATATCTTGAATTTTTGCAAGAATTAATGAATAATTTTTCTCTAGACTGCTCTTGTGAACTCAAACTTACTGTAAGAATGCTCATTCAACTTGCTAGGTGTAAAGGGAGTGAAATAAACTTGTATTTATACTTAATTATGCAAGAATTCCCAAAATTACAACACTACAAGATGAAATCAAATTTAGGAGGATAGAATCCTACCAAAAAATTGAATTAATTTTGATTTTGGTCCACATGGGACTCATTCCCTCAAGGTGGTGAATGAGTCCCATTAAGCATAATTTTATGGGACCATTTTAAAAATTCTTAGAAAGGTGTGAAATCAACTTTAGGACCCAAAACCTAGGCGAGACTCATTCGCCCAAGGTGGAGAATGAGTCCTAGATCACTAAATCTAGGCCACACAAGCTGAAAACACCTGAATTATGATTGGATATTAATTTGTGTCAAGATTATCCTCAAAAACATGCATTAAATGAGACTTATGGAAGAAAAATTGGGACAATTAAAGTATAAAGAAGCCTAATTATTAATGACAACCCTAGAAAAGTGTGAAAGTGTGTTACAACACTTGACACTTTAAATAAGGCATGATTAAGGTTTAAAATAGATTCATTAGGTTCAAGTAATTATTAAAACCTCAAAAAAGTTTGAAAGTGTGTTACAACACTTCAAAACACTTTAGCAAGGTACCATTTTAAGTTCATTAGCTCACAAGGGCCCAAGGCCTAATGTGAATGTGTCAAACACATTACAACACTAAATCAAGGCACCATTAAATTTAGTTCACAAGTAAAGCCCAAACAAGCAAGGGAAAAGCAAAAGGGATACTTTTTACATTACCAGAAAGTCTAAGAACAATCATAATAGTTAAACCAGAAGAGTGAAATATCATGAATATTCATAATCATTGATTTTTAACAAAAAATACATAAAACCCTCAAATCCAAAGAACATGAATTTGAACCATGCAAGTACAATCATCCATCAAGAAAGTAGAGGTTGAGGAAATTATAGGCTCATTTTAGGGCAACTCCACAACCACCAACATGCACATACATTCGAGGGAGACAAGTTATTACAAAAGCTTCTAGATCATCCAATGATCAACTCCATAGCCTACATGCAATCAGGGTAACAAAAACTATGCCTTCCAATACCAAGAAATATCTAACCCAACATAAGCACATTAATCCATAGTTGAAAAAAAACCCAAGCTTCTCCATATCATCAAGGAGCCTCTCACATAGACACCCAATATGAAAGCTTTACTACAACACAACCAAAAAGAAAAATATATCACCCCATGCATTAGAATTATTCTCCTATCAACTATGATCTTTAGATCACATCATTTCAATATGACCAACTCCATTTCTCTGTCTTCACCAACCTTCAAGTTGCGTGTTGTCCCATAAAACTAAAACTAAATAGAAAACAACTTCCACTCACTAAAGGATCAATCTTCAGTTGATTCCTTCAAATTTCCTTAAGCATACTAGAATAAGAAATCTTCTCAGAAGGAATACCTAGAACCAAAAACACCAGGAATAACCAAATCCCAAAAGAAGGCTCTGATACCAGTTGAAGGGAAATATAGTTCATCCTATAATGAGCACTTGAGATCATTATGCCACAAAGTGGAATCAAACATAGTTTATTTCCCACTATTAATCATTAGCACTTTAAGATCTTTCAAGATCAACTAGTTTCAACAACATGCATTAAACAAATTCAATAAATAGAGTCATTAAATAAGAAAGACGGAAAAAAATACACGAAAAAAAATATTTACATGGGGAAAACCATTTCAAGTAAAATACCCCACACTCCAAAATCATAGATCAATTGTATCATTCAACAACCAAATATACACAATTACAATACAATAATAGGCCCTAAACCTTTACATGGAGATTTACATCCTATTCCAACTAGAGAAAATTCGGCAGCATAACCCCTCTCAAGTCAACCTTACACACAATCCTCTCTAATGGACAACATAATTCTCTATATATATCCTATAGGTCGACATAACCTCTCGATGTCTTAGTACCGCCTTGTCATCCAATGAACATTGACATGAGGAACTTGTTGTTCAACTTCCAAACTAATCGAATAGTCAAAAGAAACTTAACCAACTTTACCCATCATTCCAAGTCCTAACTGCAATACCACAAAACCTTTTTTGACTATCCACAAGACTACGATTTTCTTCTACCACTCCAACTGACCACTATAATACTGCAACCTACAGCTATATCATAGTCCTTTCCAATTGACCAATGTGGGGTCATGGGCTACAACTCCTCCAACACAATCGCACGCCTCCTCATGGACTGTCGTGGGATGGAAGGTTACCTACCACCATGCCACAAGATCGGTTACATGACTATCATGGGATGGTAGGTTACCCACCACCAACCCACTAGCACTACCTCAAATCGCTGTTACATTGTGGTGTAGTAGATCTTGCCCCAACTCACCACCAACCTGCCAGACATTCCAAACACTGTCACGGGGTGGTAGGATATCCTGCACTACCACAAACCTCATGTAACACCCCTCTATTTTGTTCTTTTGTTAGATTATAATGCTTTATTATTTTATCATTTCTTGTAGAGCAACATGGACTATGTGTGTTATGAGATGTCCTTTCCTTGATGTTATACTTGACATGCTTTGATCAAGAATAATGTTGGTTTATTATGACATGATTATTGTTCATGAGTTTTATTAATGATGGAGGTGTCAATTTGGTGATACTGTATTGGTGAAGGGGACAGTATTGCATCACTCGCTTGTGAGGGCCTTGTGATTCTATGATTTCCTCTTCATGGTGTGTTTTATAATGATTTTATATACATGTGCTATTGATGCCTTGAATACAGGTTTGTAGGTAGATGACATCGACTCCACCTGGTTTCACAGGTTTGAGCATGTCAAACCAATAGTATGATGATTTGGAGATAGTAGCAAAGTAACATGTGTCAAGTCTACACCCTAGCCATAGTGTGTCATTAGTCATTCTTGTTGTGTCATCGTTTGCCTTGTTTTAATATTATTAAATTCTGAAGGGTTCTTGATTATGAAATTAAATGTTAAAATTATGCATGAAGTAATGTTGGCTTTTATCTAATTAATTTTAGACATTTTGATAGAAGTTTTGTATTTAAACTAATTAATTTAATTTAATTTATTTAGTAAATTAAATTTAATCCATGGGGTTAAATTTGTTTTTTAAGTAATTAAAGTTGATTAATTAAATGATTTATTAATAAATTTGTTAAAAGAGAATTAAATTAAATTTGGAATTAAATTTGAATTTGAATTTATTAAATTATTTTGTGAAATTAAATTTGGTTGTTAAAAGATATTTGTTAATTGCCAGCAAGTTATAGTTAAATTAATGAAGAAGTTGTTGGAAATTTATTCACGGAGAAAATTTGGGATTTTGGTTAAAGAGAAGAGGAAAGCTTCTTCATGGGAGTGTGAGGATATTTTTGGGAGAATATTTTTTTGGAGAGGAATGCAAAATTGAAGAAAAACACAGAAGATTGTAGAGGTTTTTGGTTGCAGTAAATTTAAGAGAATCTTTTTAGTATAGTTGCTGTGAATTTGGATACATATTTGTTCTGGGAAAATTGTGTTTGCTGGGAAGAAGCTGTGAAAGCTTTGGAAGAGGCTCAACATCAAAAACTCAACACATCAGAAGCTTCTTGAGACAAGTTCTTTTCTTGTGTAATTAGATTTGTTTAAAACTTGTATTGAAATTGTATTGTTGCAGTTAATTGTTGTGCTAGATCTATTAAGGAAAGTTAATTGTTTTAGAAAATGAAAATTTAAAGCTTCTGTGATTGCCGTGAAGAAATTTAGGAAATTTTAGTTACAATGAAAACCATAGAATATGAATTGTGTTATTTGAGGAATTATTAGATTTAAATAGTCAACCAAATCTAGAGGAAAACAAATTTAGATTTCGAGAAAATTAAACCTCTGTAGAAAAAGAAAATTGTGAAACCTCTATGTTTGGAAATTTTTTCTGTAGAAAAAACCCAGAGGAAATTAGAAATTTATTGAAAAGCTTTTGGAAGAAATTAGAGGATTCCTGTAGTTTATCTTTTCTTTTCTCTGTATTTGGTTTTGTGAAAGCTATTTGGAAGATTTATTGTAAATTCATGTGTGGAATTTGGATAGTGGGAATCCTCTGTAGAATTTGGGTTTTTTTTGGGAATTTTATAATTTCATCTATAGGTGAATGTTTTGGAAAAGCTTCTCCAATTTGACTATTAAGTTGATTTTTTTTTAAAATATATATATTATATATACATACATATGTATATATATATTTTGTTGTATATATATATACATATAATATATATACATATTATTATTGTGGATTTTATTTTAATTGTGAAAATCACCGTTCAGAAGACGTAATTGTTTTGGGAGAAATGAAATGAAATTTTGTTAAAGAAATGAATTTATAAAAAAAAAATCAAAGTTTTATTGGTGGTTGGTGGGGAGGTCAAACCCCCACCACCCACTCTTGATGGTGGGAGAAGCACTTCCTATGAGGCAGTGCGCCCACCTCATAGGGGGATGCGCTGCCCCATAGGGAGCGTTGACCCCTCCCATCAATGATGGGGTGGTCGGACTGTACTTAGTACAATTGACGCTCCCATTAATAATTGTTATTTTTGATTGGAAAAAATAAAGTTTATCCGCCTCCAATTAAATTCGCTTTTCAAAAATTACAATTTATTTAATATTGATTGTATATTATATATAAATATGTATATATATTATATTTAATATATATATATATATATTCATTTATTTATATGTATTTATATTTTGGTATTTAATAATAAATTTTTTATTTTGAATAAAACAATATGGTATTTTGAAAATTGTTAGTAGATATATTTGATATATATATATTAAGTTATGTATATAATTAAATATATGGATAAATATGGGATGTGTATATATTGCATGTTTATATAATTTTAAATGTATATTTATTGAGTTCTAAATATTGGTTGCATGCAAATGAATAATTAAAGATTTATAATGAACAATTTATTTTATTAATGTAATATATTGGAGGAAATCGAATATTCAATTAAATAAAATTAGATTGTCCCTTCGTATATGAAGGGATTTTTTATTAGTTAGTGAAGTCGATAATTTATTTTAAAATTTTTCTACTGATTGAAAATGGATTTAGTAAATCCAAGCATTAGATTTATTTATCATGTTGAATGTCTTGTTGTAACTATGTCTTCTCATTGCATGTTGGGAAATGGGTTAAATGTGTCTTTTATATGTAAGTCTTCCTAAAGTTCTTAATTGGATGGGGGTTGTCATGTTGTGAAGTTAGTTGTTTTAGTTCTCTTGGGAAATGTGGTTTTCATTTTTAGTATGTTACCCAATTTCCATGAACAAGGTTGTTTTATCCCTCCTTTGGATAGAGTGGTTTGGTTATTTCTTTCCTCCTTGTTGGAGTGGTCTTGTGCCAAGGGTGGTCAGTAGGAGGGTGAAGCTTGATGAGGGCCAGGATCTAGAAAGATTTGACGGGTAACTCATGTATCTTGTGTGACACTCCTCCTAGGTCAACTTTGTGTGGGTTTTGCTAAGTTATGGATTGTGTTAATTGGAAGCAGTGTGATCTTTTATTCATTAGAATCATGTGTGTGTTTGAGTCAGTATGAGTTGGCCTAAGTCTAGAGGTTGTAGGGATTGTCCTTGTATCCTTGTTACTATCTCCTAGCACAGGGGGTGGGCCTTCAAGTACCACTTGGTTGGGAGGAATGTGCACCCTACGCCATTGGGTCCCCCTTGATTTGTAAATTGTGTGGCGAGGTTTTCTAGAGGAGAGGTCACAAGGGTTTCAGTATTTATTTTAAGCTTTCTGTTTACTTCAGTTTAGCTCATGTAATTATTATTCCCCTCTTTTTTTTTTAAGGAAGAATCTTGTAATTGTAATAGTTAGGTTTCATCTACCTCATTTCGGGAATGAGTATTGTAATCTACTTGTAAATTAATGTAATCTGAAGCTTATTATATTCTATTCTAAGTGTTAGTATCTTTAATTCTTTGTAAGTATGTGCAATTAAATGTATGGTTAATATTTTAATTGAAATGCTTTATGTGTGAGTAGTGTGTATGTTATGGTTATAGATGTAATCTTGTCATGTTTCCTTAGAGGTTGTTGCAAAGTATTGTGCATCTTCTTTGATAATAATGCACTTTTAAGAAAACAAAATTGTATGCTTTGGCATTGTGTTGCAACTTCCTTTTGGTTCTCATGGCGGGGAATTACACCTCATGATTGGCTTGTTGTGAGGTGGTAGCTAGCAACTATTCCATGCAATACAATAACCACCAATGTAGAGTTTCTTTGTACTGCGATATAGAAGACTCTAACACGGTTTAATGTTTTCTTGATTTTAGAGAGCTTTACCAGTAAGCTTGAGACCCTATTCTCAACATATTCCCATCAACAATTCTCATTGTATTTTTTTTCTTTAAACCTATGGAGCCTATTAGGCCTCGTAAGGACTTCTTTTTCAAATCTCATCAAAAATTTAAGGTAAAGAACATAGCAAAGTTATTCCTTACCAATATGCCTCAACCCATGATTGAGCCTACTATCCTTGATGAAACCATGATAGAACCAAAATCCCTTCCAAGTAATCAAGACCAAAACATAGCAAATCATGCACTTATTTCCTATAAGAGAGCACAAGATAACCAAATAAGTCTCGTTGTGTCTCCTAAAATCAAACAAGTTTACAAAGCTAAAGAGAAAGTGGTTGAACAAATTTACATGGTTCCTTTCATTCCTCCCTTAAGGGAACAAAATAAACCTATGGTTGATAAACTTTCTCCTACACAATTGCAACTTGAAAATCAAACAAAAAGAAAACAAAATGCTAGAGAGTGTAGGCATAGATGTCATGCTATTTCTCATTATTATAAGCAAAAGAAGAAAAGAAAAACATAGAAAATCAAATTCACAACTTACCTCGAGAAATGCATAATGATTCTACACCTTTTCCAAAACAAGTAAATCCTATATCTCAAACACAACAAGAACAATCATCTTCCATGGATATTATCATTAGACCTCTTGTTGTGATTAACTTGGATGATGAAAATAAGATTTCTTAAATTAATGAGGAAGTTAATAAAGAGTTAAGTTTATTGTTTTCCTCTTCTATGAGCTTAAATTATAACAATCATCATTGTCCTTCTACAAAGAGTGATTCATCATGTGTTGATTTTGGTGATTATCCTAGATTGACACTTGGTATTGTTCGTTTGGCTAGTTGTCTGCCTTCTGCATATGATGAAAATTATTGGGATGTGAACAACCTACAATAGGTTGACTCGTATATTCCTTACTATTCTAGTCTTTATGTTCTTTTTCATGTTCTTTTCGTGATTGCATGTGTGCAATGTGATCTCCTGTATTGTTTCGTTTGATCTATCTTCATGTTCATTCCTCTATTTGTATATACATTCTTCTATATGTTATAAACAATTTATCTTTATTTTGTCTTGTGTTTTCCTTTTGGGGATGACACAAGGTGTCAAGATTTTTAGGTCTCTTCCATGTTGACCCAAATTATTTTCTTTGTTTTCACTCTTTGTGTGTCATTCTTCAAGTTCCATGAGTATTTGGGGGATGATGATGTTTCTAATCTCTATAATATCATTGTAGCAAAGACATACGTTGACCCCAAATTTGTGGATCCCTTATGTGTGATTTTGGGATTTCATTTTGGGGGCAACCCATTTTCATGACATAGTGTCTTTTGGAAGCATACGTTTGACATAGGGCTTTCCAAATAAGCTTTGATGACTTCTTTATTGTTATCATTTATCATTTTCTACTTTAAATGAATTTCTCACATCATGGTGTCAATAATTTGTGTAAAGTGGGGACATATGTTGGCATTATCATTTTTGAATTTCTTGGACTATATCTTATGTTTCATTGTGAGGTCTTCTTACTTCATGTGATGTGTTCTATTGATGGAGCCATTGGGTTTATGTCCTCCAAGAGTGTGACCTTTCATAGCATATGACTTTCCTCTTAGTGGTGATGCTACACGTTGCATTCCCTAAGTTGTAAATCTTTTATCCTATACTTGTCCTCTCTTCGAGACATTAGGCACAATGTTCCCTAAGAGGAGACCTTACATGAACTAAGAAAAACCACTTTGAACATGTCTTACCTTATTTGATTTTTTTTCATAAGTATATAGCATAACACAACTTGCTAACCTTGTGAAGCTCAATGTTACAACCCTTTTTCATTGCCACCAAGCATAACACACTTTCATTGCCTTTGGTGCCTTGTTTGTTCATAAGTGTTTAGCATAATGCAGCTTGCTAAGCCTTATGAAGCTCAAATTTCATATTGTGTGGTGCCTTATTAAATTTATTGGAGGTATAACTTTGGTATGGTATGGGAGCCTAATAAGATTCTCTCATTTTCCACCCTTGGTGGCTCGCCTAGTGGACAACGAATTTCACTAGCCCATGTGAACATGCATTGTTGTTTGCATAGTGGACAATGAGTTGGACACTTGTAAATGTCTTTGGATAAATAATTGAGGCATGATCCAGATTGTGTTTAATAGTCAAGGCTTGATCCATCCCTTTCTTTTTCTCTCTTTATTTTCTTTAAATCTTTGGCATTGTATGATTGAGTATCTTGTCATTGTTGCATATATATATATATATATATGTTTAACATAGGAATGTGTCTCCTTGTGCCTTCATTGGTTTTTACATGAGATATTAGATCTTGGGGGCTTGATAATCCTCCTTGACCTTTGTTTTCTTATCCTTCCAAAAATTGTATAATTAGACCTCTCTTGATTGTCTACTTTAGTGTGAGTTTGACACAATGCCATCCTCTCACTGAAGTGGGGGCTAAATGTAGTGTCAAAAAATGTATTCCTTTACATTTTCTCACTTTTTTGGGCCCTCCTAATTAAAATTGGACTTAATAATGCCTTAATTTAGTGTTGATAAATTTACCCCTTTACCTTTTCACACTTATTTGGGACCTCATAATTTAATTGAGCTTAAGTATGCCTTAATTAGCCCTTTTATTCATTTCCAAGCCTAATAAATTACATTTTTAGAAGGGGAAACCTGACAATAATTAGTGCCTAAACATAACACTTTACCTTGAGCAATGTGTGCTCCAAGAATAGGGACCTAGGACCCATTTGCCCATGGGAAAATGGTTCCTCCGTAGACCTTTGGACCTAAATTTAAATTATGTTTTTGGTAATATTTTAACATTTTCAAATCCATAATTCAATGTTGGCTTGTGATATTTTAAATTTCAATAAATTAAGGATGCATACCTAAAAATAGAAGGATATTTCACTAAGTTTCACCTAGGCTTTCATGAGCAATTTTATGAGATTTTCATGAGCATTATTTTAAAAATCAAGAGAATTCAAGAGAAGATATATCAGATATTTCTTGTAGCATTCAAGATCTATCCATAATGTCAAAGTCTTCTTGCATCATGCATGTTTTTGGAGCTAACATTATGATGTAGGTTCCAAGATCAATTCAAGCATTCAAAACACCATTTCAGGTGTCAATATCCACATCTAATTCATCCATTTCATGCAAGTTGTAGACTTCCTAATATATCCATTATCAAGGTTTCATTCTTGAGGGTTTGTTGAGTGGTAACATAGTTTTTTTCATTCTACATTCCCTCTTTCATGTATTGTTTCAATTCAAGGTTTGATTACCAAATGGGGTTTGACCAAGGCAAATCCTCATTCACCCGAAAAAAACATTTTTTTCTCTTGTGTGTGTGATTGTAGATCTAGGTTGAAGAACTTTTAAAGTGCAAGATTTACAATGTTTTCAAATTTGTTGTCAAATCATGAAATCTATCCCACAAATCTAAATTTTTACTTTTCGACACTAAAACCTAGACAAATCAGAAGCTATAGATCTATGTTAGAGGCTCCCAAAAGTTGTAGAAAAACCTTGAGAAAATTCTAATTCACCCATGGGAAAATGAGTCCGAGTCAACCCTTAGAAACTACCTCTTGGTGGTTGGTAATCATATTTTTTCCCTTCTTAGATCTACATTTGGTTTTCTAGTTTTGCAAATATTGAGTTTAATCTTGTTATTCCAAGTGTTAGATTGCATTTTGGAGTTGATTTGCTATTTTTAGTTTTTCTCCCCAAAGAGTTGTTTGACCTTGACCCCCATCCTTCAATCACAAGGAAATCTAAAGATTCTCACATTGACTTGATTGACCTAAGGATTGTTAGTCAATTATATGTGGGGATTTCATTTCATAATGAAATAAAGGAAAATAGGTCTATCTATTATCATTTTGGTGAACTCCCCTTTCTCATTCCCACCTATTTTCTGATTTTTCACATACCAATGGACACATTTAACAAAGAGAAAGTGATTCAAATAGGAAAACTCCTTGATGATGATGAACAAGAAGAAAATATAACATTATTACATGAATTTCATAAATGTTTTGCCTAGACTTATATAGATATGTTAGGTATTGATGCTAAAATAGTTACGCACAACATTGTCCATGAGTAGGATGCTAAACTAGTAACACAAAAGATACACAAAATGAATCCTAAGATAGCCTTATTGGTTAACGTTGAAATTGAGAATCTCCTAGATGTTGGCTTTATTCATCCTATTGATTATTCACCATGGATTTCAAACATTGTAGTAGTGGAAAAGCCTGAAAATCATATGAGGATGTGCATGGATTTTTGTGATCTTAATAAAGCATATTTGAAATATTATCTTTCCCTTCCTAATATTGACATGATAGTGGATTCAATCGTGGTCCATGCTTTATTATCATTCATGGATGGTTTTTCAGTCTATAATAAAATCTTTATCAACCCTTACCTGATCAATACAAGATAGTATTTACTACACCTTGGGGACAATCTATTGGGTTGTGATGCCTTTTAGACTAAAGAATGTTGGTGCAACATATCAAGAGATTTGGCATTGATATTTCATGATTACATACATCAAATTCTAGAAGATTACATTACTGATATTCTGGCTAAATCCTTAGTTCATCAAGATAATGTTAAAATCCTTCAAAAAATATTTGAAAGAATATGTAAGTACAACATGAGATTGAATCCAAAAAATTGTGTCTTTGGTGTGGATAGTGGAAAAATCTTGGGGTTTATAGTGTCCCACAGAGGAATTGAGGTGGAAACAAATAATATCTATGATATCATTAACATGCCACCTCTAGCGAATATTTCTCAATTACATTGCATACATGGAAAGATTCAAGCTATCCATCATTTTGTGGCATCTTTGGTGAATTAGACCTTACGTTTTACACTTCTTAAGAAGGAATCAAAATTTCAATGGAATGAGGATTACAAACAAGATTTTGAAAGTTTGAAAGAGTATCTAGTTAATCCTTCTATTTTACAACCTTCTATTCAAGGAAAACAATTCATCCTTTATATATCAACATCTACCCATTCTCTAACAACATTGTTGGCTCAACAAGATGATAATGGTAAAAAGCATCTTGTTTATTAAATTAGCTAAAATTTAATTGATTATGAAACTTGATGCAAAATGATAGAAAAATAATGTTTAGCCCTTATGTTTGCTACTAGTAAGTTGAGACACTATTTACTAAATGCAGAATTGCATCTAGTGAAATTTTTTGATCCTCTAAAACACCTCTTTGCTAAAATAGACTTATCAAGATGCTTAGCTAAATGGGTTATGTTGTTAATTGAGTTTGAGCTTAAATTTGTCTCTCAAAAGGCAATCAAAGGATAAGCCTTGACCGACCATTTAGTTGATGCTCCTTCTCGACTAACATTACCTAATATGAGCTCATTCCCTAATGATTGTGTTAACAACTGAAAAGAAGACATACATGAATTGTAATTTTATGGTTCTAATTATCAAAGTAGCTTTGTAGTAGTTAAAAACACCTTCAAAAAATCCTATTTCCTTATCTTACCTTCTAAACTTCCTATGTACAAACAACACTACAGAGTTTGAGGCCCTAATTGCTAGAATATATGCATCTTTATCATTAGGTGTTCAACACATTTTTATATTTGGTAATTCTCAATTGGTCATTAAACAAATTAATGGATCCTATCAAGAAAAACATGAAAAAATAGCCTAATATAAAAACCTCACAATGACATTGTTTGAATGCTTTGAATCATATACCATTGACAATATTCATCGAAAGGATAATCAACATGCAAATGTAATGGAAAGTGTCACTTCCCTTGTATCTTCTAATGATCCTTCTATGGATTTCAAATTTGTTACATCCATATGATTACCAAATCACCAATAGATAAAAAAGTGAAAGAAGTGATAGTGACTAATAAGTAAGACTCTAATGAATGGTAGACATCGATATTTAATTATTTAAAAGAATTTTCCTTCCCTGAACCAACCACTAAGAATACTAGAGCTCATATTCAAAAAATTGCTACTAGATATGTCATCCTAGAAGATTTATTTTATAGATGATCCTTATTGGAAGTTTGCAGAGATTGTTGAGGTTTTTCATTGATGATGTTGGTTGGAAACATGAGCATGGAAGGTACACACCATTATGATACAATGTTTTCATTGATGTCAACATTGTTGTAAATTATCTTGATCAGTCCTAACAAGTTTTAGAATTGTTAAGGAAGATATTTATACAAAGTTGTTTAAGAAAGATCAATTGCATAATAAATTTGACTAAGTGCCAAATATACCAGTTCAGTTTAACAATGTGTCAATTTTTGGGTCCACCAAAAATTTTAAATGAATATTTTTTCTCTATGCTTCTAACATCATTTTTATGGATGTTAGATTTACCAAAATCTAAGATTTCATCTTGCTTGGAAAAGTGGTTTCAAAGATATGAGTTATAGAGTTCATCTTGGCATATTATAATCATTTTTGTAAAGTGTGTTTGTGTGGGAGAATCTGTTGGTGTTTTAAAATACAACCAAGCTAGGATTTGTAATTTTCTAAGAGGTAGCCAACCTCTATATTAAAGAACCACAAAGGCTAGTGGCCAACTGATAAGATTCAGTTAAAGACTGACATCTCCTACACTTTTGGCTCTTCAGGACCAAGGTGGGTAAACCTATACAATGCCCAAAACATAAATCACTCATATACTAACATTTCTTTATAAAGAAAATAATTCCCAATGTAAATACACTAAGGGAAGCATTGAAAAATGCAAACTTGGTTAAATTCTCAGTAACTCAACCCTCTCTTAGCCATTGGAAGGCATGACAAAAAATAAACTAAACAGTAGGAATAAGAATGATTTTGCATTTAGTTTTTTTTTTTGAGATGCATTAACTACATAAAAGATCAGTGCCACTTCTAGGCCACAAATTCAAACACATAAAACGAACTCCCCAGCAAATAGTCTTCAACCAGTGGATTTGAATTGCTGATGCTTTGCATCAACTATTAGTGTCTTACACCAACAATCCTTCTCTTACTATCAATCAGATTCTTCTTATCAAATCTCATTTGCACATCTGAAATCACAATCACTTGCTCAAAGAATTTTAACCATTTCTTTGAAATAGAACAATGAATAGATAAAATAACCTCATGAAACTTGAGATGATAAACTCAAAGACACTTTTTTTTATTGAATTTATATGACTAAAAGTGTACAAATATGGAGACAATCTGATGAAATTCATGAATGTGGAAACACCTTCATGATGTTAATAGCATAAAATGGATGTGTTTACTCATGAATTCATAAAATTACAGCTTACAAACTCAAATAATGACTCAAAATTTTAAATTCTCTATCTACCCAACCCAATACAAAAACTCATAACCCTTTACAATGAGAGAATAATAGAAGATATATAAGAAGAGAAGAGAGCAGGAGCAACCCTAAATTTGATCTGGTGATGCCATCTGGAAGCTCCATTTACCCTTGATAAAACTAAAAAGAATATCCCCTCATTCTTCCTTTGCAACAAAAAACATATTCTCTCAAAACTGCTTCTACTCATCATTTCCAAGTAACTGAAAGCATGCCTATGTGGAGAATCTCCAAATTCACCCAGCTAGAAAATATCCTTTGTTTGCTTGTGAAAACTCACTTTTCTATTTTGGCTCTCTTTTAATTGCTGCAGTTTACATTTTAGCAAATAATAACCTTTGTTTACAAAGTGAATAAATTCACTTTTCAGCCCAACAGAAAATATTCAATCATAAAGTGAATAAAATGAATATTGAATTCACTTTATTTACTGCAGCCACACTTTGCAATTTTATCTCCAACACATGATACATGTTTATAAAGTGAAATATTCATTTTATAAAACACCCAAAATGAATATTTAAATTCACTTTGTTCACTGAAAACATTAAAATATTGTCACCCATGCCTCCATTTAAAATTTTATACCCGTGGATAAAAATATTTTCATTTTAAATACTTCACTCTTTACCTCCTCGGGTAATATTTTACCTCCTTCACTTGTTTACCATTTAAAATATTTGCACTAGGCCCACCCCATTCTAAACAAACACCATTTTAATTTTTTGAAAAAATTAAAATGGGCTCCACCCATGCATTCTCGCACATTCTCGCCACCCTTGCACCTTTTTTATGACATCACCAATAATTTGGCGAGGTCAGCAAGGTCGGCCCTAATTCTCAATTTTTGCAAGCTCCCGAGCTCTGCACTTGTTCTCGCTCCTCCCTTGAGCTCCTCCCTATGTTAGCCGTGCCCATGGTCTTCTCCAAACCATGCCTCTCTTTGTTTCCCTGCAATGTGTGCACCTCACCTGCCAGTTTCATTGTGCACACCCTGTTTTAGATTGTGTCCCATACTATTGTCCTAGGTGCGAGCTTCCTCTTGCTAACTGGCCACACCCCTTACCTAGAGACTTAATTTATGGCTCATGTTGTGCGTTCCCTTTACTTTCTTTGTTTGGTCGTGCTCCACACTTCATTTTCCATGCTTGTCATTGCCTTGCTTCCAATGCATATTGTGCGTACCTTGCAATTTAATTTTGCATCTGTTGTAATGTTGGCACCCATGAGATCATAGTCGCTTGAGGTACCTTGTCACACAATTCACGGGCCTGTCAATGGCTCCCTTCTATTGCGCAGGTCTCCCCTTCATCCCTTGTGATAATTCCATACTTTGTTCCCCTTGGATTGTAATGATGAGCCAACATAGCTCCAACAGACATGTTGACGTTATGCTCTTGTGTTGCCTCTCCATTAAATATATGATAGGACCCTGGCTCTGCTTGCCCAGTAGAGTCTACAATTCAATATGTGATACATTAAACGCTCCACTGAGAATATGATCATCAAATCCTGATAGAACGTAGACAGGATCCAAACCACCAGTCACAAAAAATGATTGAATTTTCCTAGGAATAAGGCTCTGTGATGTATCAATAGAGAAGATTATATGTAGACGCTGCCCTTTACTAGTGTTAATCAAATAGAAAATAGAACCTCCAGGAATGTGGTACATATGTCCAAGTTTCAGGTCTTGTTCAATTAAATCATTCTTATGAACCCATCCCAGCTTTGCAGAACCCGTCTCTACAAAAAAGACTAAGTCTAAATTGAAAAAGTGAGGCAAAAAGGACTTTGGCTCCATTGTTATGAAGCCTATTTCTAGGTGGCCTCTTCTTATTCCTCCTCCTTGTATCCTCTTTGTAGGATTCTAGCTTCTCTTGCGTGGTTGCTTATCCCTGAGAAGTTACTATCCATTCTTGCCTAGGATGCCCACCAATCAAACTTACCCAACACCTTCACACTAAGTAGTAATTCCATCAATGCTTTTGTCAAATATTGGAGCAATTGCATTTGTTAGGAAAATTGGAAAATGAATATTCACTCCTTTGACTCACAAAAGAGTGCTTCAAAGTTCTAAGTTGTCAATTTTCTAAGAAGTGATCTTATCATTTTATGTTTCAATTCTTCCTCGTTTTGATCCATTTTGAGCCTAGAACATAGCTGCAAGATCCATTGTCATTCAAGTGAAACACTACATTCTCATATTCCTCTGCTTCCATAACACAGAAGCCCTTGAATTTACAACCATTTATTTGAAATGAACCTCACAATTATGCAAAGCATGTCGGGCCTCATGTGGGTCCGGCTAAATTTTTTTTCGTTTTCAAACAAGTTTTTCCCTCAAATAACTTGACACTACCTTTTGAATACTTTTGAAGTTGAAAAATGAACTGGGTCGCAATTAGAATCTGCTTTCTGGCACATTTGGAGAATGAGCAAAACTGACCCAGTGGGCTCTAGAATCAATCTAGGAGACCAGTCAAACGACCTCATGAGGCAATGAGAACTTGTAGATATTTAGAAATTTGATCCAAGAATATAGTGCAACAAACGGCTCAGAAAAAGGAAACCCGAGGAACTGGATATTAATCAGAAAAGTTGCGCACTCAGGCCTTTCTGAAACAATTGTTCTGAACCAATTGAAACTCATTCAACTACCAATTAGTAAAAATAATGAATCACTTCTTGGCGAGCTACCATCAGACACATAAGTTCATTATGGTATCTTGAGCACGTATGCAAAAGGAATTTCTTTGAAACATCGTTGATCAAAAGTTATTAACGATCAAAGTTGACCACTTAGAAAGGCGGTCAAGAATGTAGATGTGAAACTTAACAAACTGCATTTGGTTTTGACTTGTTAAAAATAACAAATTAGATCATGAGGCTCTGAAAAGTAACATGTGAGATAATTTTGATATGGAGAATAGAGAACAACATTCGTTCTGACATGACAATCAACTGGTTGCAAAAAACAAGCTCAAACAAGATGCAACTTTGCAAAAAAAACAGTCTGCAAACAACAGAACAGTGTCAAAACCCTCCAGCTTCACTTTTCAAATCCTTGGAAAAACTTATCACAGGAAGCTAAAAATTGACATGCCTTACTCACATATATCAATTGAGTATGTCTGCAAATGTGTTTTGCACGACAATCAACAGGCTTCAAAATATAAGCCTCCAAAGTGGGTCAATCAAGACTGATTCATTAGGTGCACTTCTGAAAGTGTAGAAGCAAAATTTGAGAGTGCCATCAGTGGCTCTGACTAGGGATGTATGCCCCTTGTGGGCATAGCAAGATTCCATATCTCTAGAGAGTAGACCAAATACTGAGTCTGTCAAGTGCCCTCAAACTGCTCCCCTATTCAACTTTATTTTTCAGCTTCATCTAGTGACCCTAGGCCACCAAATGAAAAAATGGGGATCAAAATTTACCTTTATCAAATACAATTCTGTAGAAAGAATTGCTCACCCTCCATCTATTTTTGCCTCTATCAAACCAAAACAATATAGGTGACCTTCTTTTTACAAGTAGAAAGTTGTGGTGACCACTAAAATTTGCCTGATTACAAACACTACCACTGACATTTCTCACAACTTTTCTGAGCACACCACTGCTAGTATAATCTTTTTCATTCTTCATTGTATAATCAGTCACAAACTGCAAATTTTCATCATCACATGACACATGTGTGTTACATTCATCATATGTAATATGCTTAGATTGAAAATAACATTCCCTATTATTCATCTCATTGTCATGTTCTATAAAAATACTTTCTAGCTGAACTGGAAACTGAAAAAGTTCAAATTCCTCCAAGTAATTGACACCAAGATATTCAACCTTAACTAACACACCTATTTCAAATTTAGAACATTCATAAGAGGTTCCCTCAAGGAGTTCATCAAATTGTTCATGTCCTTGCTCGAGACCACATTCCAACCATGTGTGAAATGTATCATTAGAACTCTCAACAAAGAGTGGGTTATCTCTCCACCAATATGTTTAATCATTTCTCATCTCTAGTGAAGATGGAGGCTCATCAAACAATGGATTTTCCATTATATTCATTTTTGACATAAGAGTCTCAGCCTCCTTAACATGAATGTCTAAATCCTTCAAGTTTCCATTGCACTCAAACTCACTGCAATCACTAAAAAAGCAGATAGACACATCTTCAATATCATCCCCATTCTCAGATTGTTCAATACACACATCTGACATTTCTGCCATATCCACATAATCTAAAATATCATGGTCAAAAAACTCTTCAAGATCCATGGAAAAATTACCCAAAAGTGGTGACATCCTTTTACTCAAATTTTCATTAGAATGCATAATCTAATCACCTGAGAGTGAAAACATGTCCTCCACATCTTGCATGCTAACATTATCCTTATTATCACTCTTATCTCCAAACAAATTACCAAATTCATCAGACCAATAGAACTATAGATGGACCCTCTTTGTGATCTCATAACTAGAACAAGTAGTAGTTCCATTACATGGTGTGATATGCCAAGCATCTGAAACTATTTCCATCTCTTTATCAACTGTGTTATATAGTGCATTTGAATCTTCATTCTTATGTACCACTAACATTTCCATCTCTGTCTCATACAAGCAATCATGAGAAACAAATGCATAAATAGTTTCATCGCCTTCTTCACCATTCCCATCACTACTATGCTCATGATCAAAAAATTGAACACATATATGTTCATCCTTAGATTCTTCATCATTGACAAAATCAACATACTCCATTAAAGACAAATGTGAATTACATTCCAAGTTTGCATCAAATGCAATTGGATCCTTTACTTGTGGACATGTGATTTCATGAGAAATCATGTCTTTACATTCTTGAAGTGAAGAAAGTGACTCCATATCATCATCATAAGAGCATTCATAATCAACAAAAGAGTAATCAATTTGACTTTCATCAGCATCCTCATCACAAGAAATCTTATCACCACATAATCCATGCTCAAAATCTTCAGAATAAGTGCTTGAACTCCTATCTTCAATGTCTTGTTCACTGACTTGAGAAGGAATATCATCAACAATTGTATCATCTTCATTGAATGAAACATGACATGGAATGATGTCTTTCATCTCTTCTATTTCTTCATCATTCAAGGTATTACAAAAAAAAAATTCATACATATTTATTTGTTCATCATACCATGTATCTTCCTCTTCATTACTGCTGCAAGGATCTGCACATGTGCTGATTGTAAGCTGATTACAATTAATGTACTCATTCATACAAAAAATATCTTCATATTCTGCACACTCTTTTCATTCTTGTGTATCATGTTCTGACTTTCTTGAAACAAACAGCTACTACCTTCATTTTGAGACACCACATTTTGATGATGTTTAACATGAAGTTCATTAGGATCTGCAGATTGTGATGATTGATAAATTGGAGTGACAACATCATTACCCTCTTGACAAGCATTGCTATTAGCTGATCCATGAGTTATATTTTCCCGAGGTGTGTTAGGATGACCAACACTCACAACCCTATTTCCTTTCATCATTGAGTATCTCAAATTGTTCTCAATTTCTATAGCCATCTGATATGCTTGGTGTAGGGTTGTAGGTTCTTTATCCCTCAATAGATAACTTATATTTTTGTCAAATGCTCCTAAATATACGACCAAACATTAATCATCATTTTGCCTTATGTTCTCTAGGGTCTCTCTAATGATCATTGAAAACCTGAGATTAAAAGATGGGACTAACTCATCTTTTCCTTTCTCCATGTTCATGAACTTTTTCCTTATCAAAATAGGGTTAATCCTTTCACCAAACTACTCCAGGAACACTATTTTGAATTCCTCCTAGGAATAGATAGAAGATGCTTGCAAATAACAAAACCACTCTCTTGCATCTCCTCTTAGAGACTGAACAAATAGTCTCATAATCATCCATCAAATTTCTGAACTCTTGCAAATGTGTATTTGTTGATTTAGCCTTATCACCAATGAACCTTGGTAACTTATTTCTAACTTTAGCTGGAATGTCATTCGGGTAACCACTAAGGCTACTTAAATTGATAGCTCTGTACCTTCCAGTGCTGAAACCTCTTTGAAAATATGGTTGGGACTGATCACAAACAACAGTTCCATCTGGAACCATACTAGGGTGCATGTATTGAGGCATCTTGATATGCCTTTTTCAAATTTCACATATCAATTCTATAGTTGATCATTCATTGCCCTATTTATACCTTTCATAACAATCTTAGAATACCATAATGCATGACTCAAATACATTTACTCATAAGATCTATTTAGTGGGCAAATTTAAAACAAACATACTTCTCCAACAAGATACATAGGCTGCAAATTACAGTTCAGAAGTATGCAAACAAAGTATTATTGTTCTTTCCCTCTTTTAGTGCTAATCACTCAATAGGGAACCCAATTTTTTCCTAAGATGTTCAAATATCGTTTTCATATACAATTTTCCTGAAAACCAAAAGTGAAGAATACCTAAAAAACTTTTCAGCTGCTGCAAATTGTCTTCCTGACTGGTATTCTTTGTAGATATGGAACTTTCTTCAAATTTTCAACAGGTTCTATTAGCAGAGTCGCCTCCTCTTTTTATAGAGGACTGAACTTCAAACAGTATGAAGTTCTTTCACATGTAAATTTCTTTTTGAGTTCCTTTCCACCAGTAGAGCACCACAGATTACAAAAATATTCAGGTTCACTGCAACAAATTCTTCTCTAGGTTGCAATCCTTCAAACTTTGAACTAAATTAGAATGACAAATCATTTGACTCTATGCAATGACTCTTAAGGCTAGATTTTGCAATAAGAATTTTAACAAATTCTCCCCAGTAGAGTCACCATTCTGTTGGTGACTCAGATGGGAGAAATAATTCAATAATTTTCAACCTCTGGTTATAGAAATAATTCAACACTTTAATGACTCTATAACAACACCGTCTGCAACCAAAAATTTTGAGTTCATTCCCAGTAGAGTCACCATTCTGTTGGTGTTTTAAAATACAACCTAGCTAGGATTTGTAATTCTCAAAGAGGTAGCCAACCTCTATATTAAAGAACCACAAAGGCTAGTCGCCAATTGACAAGATTCAGTCAAAGACTAACATCTCTAACACTTCTGGCTCTTTAGGACCAAGGTGGGTAAACCTATACAATTCCCAAAACATAAATCACTCATATACTGACATTGCTTTATAAAGTAGATAATTCCCAATGCAAATACACTAAGGGGAGCATTGACAACTTCAAACATGGCTAAATTATTAGTAACTCAACCCTCTCTTAGCCATTGGAAAGTAGGACAATAAAAAAACTAAATAGTAGGAATAAGAATGATTTTGCATTTAATTTTTTTTCTGAGATGCATTAACTGCATAAAAGATCAATGCCACTTCTGGGCCATGGAGTAAAACACATAAAATGAATTCCCCAGCAAACAATCTTCAACCAGTGGATTTGAATTGTTGATGCTTTGCATCAACTATTAGTGTCTTGCACCAACAATCTTTCTCTTACTATCAATCAGATTCTTCTTATCAAATCCCATCTGCACACCTAAAATCACAATCACCTGCTCAAAGAATTTTAACCATTTCTTTGAAACAGAACAATGAATAGATAAAATAACCTCATGAAACTTGAGATGATAAATTCAAAGACACTTTGTATTATTGAATTTATATGAATAAAAGTGTACAAATATGGAGACAATCTGATGAAATTCATGAATGTGGAAACACCTTCATGATTGTAATAGCATAAATTGGTTGTGTTTACTCATGAAGTCATAAAATTGCAGCTTACAGACTCAAACAATGACTCAGAATTTTCAATTCTCTATCTACCCAACCCAATACAAAAACTCATTACCCTTTACAGTGAGAAAATAATAGAAGATATAGAAGAAGAGAAGCAAGCAGGAGAAGCCCTAAATTTGATCTGGTGATGCCATCTGGAAGCTCCATTTACCATTGATCAAACTGAAAAGAATATCCCCTCATTCTTCCTTTGCAGCAACAAACATATTCTCTCAAAACTGCTTCTACTCATCATTTCCAAGTAACTAAAAGCATGCCCATGTGGAGAATCTCCAAATTCACCCAGCTGGAAAATATCCTTTGTTTGCCTGTGAAAACTCACTTTTCTATTTTGGCTCTCTTTTAATTGCCACACTTTATATTTTAGCAAATAATAACCTTTGTTTACAAAGTGAATAAATTCACTTTTCAGCCCAACACAACATATTCAATCATAAAGTGAATAAAATGAATATTGAATTCACTTTATTTACTACAGCCACACTTTGCAGTTTTATCTCCAACACATGATACATGTTTATAAAGTGAAATATTCATTTTATAAAACACCCAAATTGAATATTTAAATTCACTTTGTTCACTAAAAACATTAAAATATTCTCACCCATGCCTCCATTTAAAATTTTACCCTCGTGGATAAAAATATTTTCATTTTAAATACTTCACTCTTTATGTCCTCGGGTAATATTTTACCTCCTTCACATGTTTACCATTTAAAATATTTGCACTAGGTCCACCCCATTTTAAACAAACACCATTTTAATTTTTCGAAAAAATTAAAATGGGCTCCCCCCATGTATTCTCGCACATTCTTGCCAACCTCCTACCTTTTTTATGACATCGCCACTAATCTGGCGAGGTCAGCAAGGTCAGCGCTAATTCTTAATTTTTGCAAGCTCCCGAGCTCTGCACTTGTTCTCGTCCTCCCTTGGGCTCCTCCCTGTGTTAGCTACACCCGTGGTCTTCTCCAAACCATGCCTCTCTCTATTTTCCTACAATGTGCATACCTCCCCTACCAATTGCACTGTGCACGCCCTGTTCCAGATTGCGTCCCATACTATTGTCCTAGGCACGAGCTTCCTCTTGCTAACTGGCTATGCCCCTTACCTAGTGACTTAATTTATGGCTCATGTTGTGCATGCCCTTTACTTTCTTTGTTTGGTTGTGCTCCACACTTCTTCATTTTCCATGCTCGTCATTGCCTTGCTTCTAATGCATATTGTGCATACCCTGCAATTTCATTTTGCATCTGTTGTAATGCTAGCACCCATGAGATCATAGTCGCTTGAGGTACCTTGTCACACAATTCACGGGCCTGTTAATGGCTCCCTTCTATTGTACAGGTTTCCCCATCATCCCTTGTGATAATTCCATACTTTGTTCCCATTGGATTGTAATGATGAGCCAAAATAGCTCTAGCAGACAGGTTGACGTTATGCTCTTTTGTTGCCTCTTTGTTAAATATATGATAGGACCCTAGCTCTGCTTGCCCAGTAGAGTCTGCAATTTAGTACGCGATACGTTAAAAGCTCCACTGAGAATATGATCATCAAATCCTGAGAGAACGTAGACAGGATCCAAACCACCAGTCACAAAAAATGACTGAATTTTCCCAGGAATAAGGCTCTGTGATGTATCAACAGAGAAGATTATATGCAAACACTACCCTTTACTAGTGTTAATCAAATAGAAAACAGAACCTCCAGGAATGTAGTACATATCTCCAAGTTTAAGTTCTTGTTCAATTAAATCATTCTTATGAACCCATCCCAGCTTTGCAGAACCCGTCTTTACAAAAAAGACTAAGTCTAAATTGAAAAAGTGAGGCAAAAAGGACTTTGGTTCCATTGTTATGAAGCCTATTTCAAGGTGGCCTATTCTTATTCCTCCTCCTTGTATCCTCTTTATAGGATTCTAACTTCTCTTGCGTGGTTGCTTATCCCTGAGAAGTTACTATCCATTCTTGCCTAGGATGCCCACCAATCAAACTTACCCAACACCTTCACACTAAGTAGTAATGCCATCAATGCTTTTGTCAAATATTGGAGCAATTGCATTTGTTAGGAAAATTGGAAAATGAATATTCACTCCTTTGACTCACAAAAGAGTGCTTCAAAGTTCTGAGTTGTCAATTTTCTAAGAAGTGATCTTATCATTTTATGTTTCAATTCTTCCTTGTTTTGATCCATTTTGAGCCTCAAACATAGCTAGAAGATCCATCGTCATTCAAGTGAAACAATACATTCTCATATTCCTCTGCTTCCATAACACAAAAGCCCTTGAATTTACAATCATTTATTTGAAATGAACCTCACAATTATGCAAAGCATGTCGGGCCTCATGTGGGTCCGGCTAATTTTTTTTTCATTTTCAAACAAGTTTTTCCTTCAAATAACTTGACACTACCTTTTGAATACTTTTGAAGTTGAAAAATGAACTGGGTTGCAATTAGAATCTGCTTTCTGGCACATTTGGAGAATGAGCAAAACTGTCCCACTGGGCTCTGGAATCAATCTGGGAAACCAGTCAAATGACCTCATGAGGCAATGAGAACTTGCAGATATTTAGATATTTGATCCAAGAATATAGTGCAATAAACAACTCAGAAAAAGGAAACCCGAGGAACTGGATATTAATCAGAAAAGTTGCCCAGTCAGGCCTTTCTAAAACAACAACTGTTCTGAACCAATTGAAACTCATTCAACTGCCAATTTGTAAAAATAGTGAATCACTTCCTGGTGAGCTGCCATCAGACATGTAAGTTTATTATGGTATCTTGAGCATGTATGCAAAAGGAATTTCTTTGAAATATCGTTGATCAAAAGTTATTAACGATCAAAGTTGACCAGTTAGAAAGGTCGTCAAGAATGCAGATGTGAAACTAAACAAATTGCATTTGGTTTTGACTTGTTAAAAATAACAAATTAGTTCATGAGGCTCTCAAAACTGACATGTGAGATCATTTTGATATGGAGAATAGAGAACAACATTCGTTCTGACATGACAGGCAACTGGTTGTGAAAACCAAGCTCAAATAGGATGCAACTTTGCAAAACAAATAGTCTACAAACAACAAAACAATGTCAAAACCCTCTAGCTTCACATTTTGAAACCCTGGCAAAACTTATCACGAGAAGCTGAAAATTGACATTCCTGCTCACATATATCAATTGAGTATGTCCACAAATGGGTTTTGCATGACAATCAACATGATTCAAAATATAAGCCTCCAAAGTGGGTCAACCACGACTGATTCATTAGGTGCACTTCTGAAAGTGTAGTAGCAAAATTTTGAAATAGGCATCTCAAATTTGCAAAATTTGAGAGTGCCATTAGAATTCACACTTCTCCATGGATGATTTATTGGCCTTTTGGTATTGAAGATAAGTTTCCAAATATCAATTGAGTATGAATTCTAGATGGCATCGATTTTTGAGGTCCATATGTCGAGATGCGGATAAACAAATGAAGGTTTTTTATTTTAGGTCTTATATGGAGTTGACCTAATATGTTTGAATGTATGTAAAGGTTAAATACATGTTGTTATCTTATGTGGGATCTATTATAGGTCCATGCTGACCTATCTTAAGATATTTTTAGTTTTGAATTATGACACATTGTGTGGATGATATTTTTTGTAGCCGACACGTTACATTTTGGCTATTTCATCTAATTAGGCCAACCTAATTGATGTTATACTTGATTCAGATATATAATTTGGATTACTTTCAATTTTTTGATATTTAATGGATGTGACATGTATTGTATGTGATGTGAATTTGAGTAGAGTAGTGTGAAATTAACTTGTGCGAATGAAGAGCAAAGAATTGTGTTTAACAAAAAATAGATACAGTTTGTTATTGTGTTTCAATTAAACTATAATTCATGCATACATAAGATGCAATTTTAATAGTTCAAAATAGGCTATGAGCCACCATCTCTCTTCTATCTTCTTCTATATGGATAGTGAGTCCACCTACAATGAACATTTCTATAATATACTAGACCAATTATAATATATATTGTGAGCTAACCCTCACTGTGGTCTTTCGCATTTTGGGTTTTCCATGTAAAACTCTCGGTGCTCATGTGTCATGTGATGTTGTGGATGTTTTCATGCTTTATTTCATTATTGCAGTTAAATATGCATTAGTGATTGGATGTTCAATGTTTGAATGGTTTAAGAGAATACTGATTCACGCCCCTCTCAGTAATCTGGATGTTCAATAATCCTTTAATGTTATTTTACTTAGATGTCTTAAACAATTAAAGATACCTATAGCCCTTGAGGAAGCTCATGTTGGTGCTTGTGCGGGGCATATTGGGGGAAGATTGTTAGTTCAAAAATTAGTCCGAATAGGATATTATTGGAGACATATGGAACAATAGTTTTTTTATCATGTTAAGAAATGTCACAAATGTCAGAAGTATAAAAATTTGATTCATGCTCCCACTTCTGAACTTTGTGCCCAAGTTCCTATTTGGCCATTTTTGGTTTGGGGTTTGAATTTCAGTGGAAAGATATCCCCTCCCTCTTCTTCTATACATACATTTATCATAACCACCATAGATTATTTCACAAAATGGGTAGAAGCAATTCCTCTTCATTCCACAATGACTGATGTAATTTATCGTTTCATATTGGAAAACACTATTTATTTCTTTGATCTTCCTTTTTCATTAGTTTCAAACAATGGTACACCATTTAAGAAAAATGATGTGAAGAAATTTTTAGAAACATTTCACATTCAACACTATTTTTCAACACCACATTACCCACAAATGAACAAATAAGTGGAAGCAACAAATAAAACACTTAAACAAATCTTGTGGAAAATAGTAAAAAAACATAATAATGATTGGCACACTCAATTATCGTATGTGTTGTGGGCCTATAACACTAGTATTCAAACATCTAGAGGAAATACACCTTCTAACTTGGTTTATGGCGTTGACACAATAATGCCCTTGGACTTAGAAATTCCTTGATTGTGAATTTCTCTTTGTCGACTTATTGATGACACCACTTATTAAGAGAAATGGTTGCAGCAACTTAAAATGCTTGACTAACAATGCATTAACACTCTTGAGCATCTTCAAGCCTATTAAAAAAAAATGCAACATAGTTACAACAATAATGTGATTCCATGATCATTTAACAAAGGTTATTAGTGTTATATAAAAATCAACACAATGTTAATGTTGGCCTAGGTGAAAAAGGAAAGTTTAGTCTGAATTGGTTAGGCCATTACATCATTTAGGAGAGATATGGATTTGGTGCATATACATTAATAAAACTGAATGTTACACCTCTTAAAGAACCTATCAATGTTGTGTATTTTCATAGATATTACACTTAACATCTCTTTTAGATAGTATGTATATTAAAGCATGTTGTTAGATTTGTTGGAAACATGCCACACTGAGAGGGGGGGTGAATCAGTGTTGTGCAATAATTAACTTTAACAATATTTAACTTCACAACATTAATAACATTCAATAGTAATTCATAAACAAAAAAGTAAACACAACACCATAACACCAATTTTTTTACGTGGAAACCTTGTTAGGGGAAAAACCACGGTGGATGGCCAATCCACAAGTATGATTCTGAGTATACTTAAAATGAATATTACAAAAGGGGAATGCACTTGCATTCAAGTGCACTTCCTAGAGCTCATTGCTCAAATAAAAGAGTTCAGATTAAAACCATCCGAAGATTTGAACTGAGATGATAACATCTAAAATTCTTGATTACAGTTCTAGATTAAGTACAATAATTGATCTACTACCTTACAAACTATTTCTACAATACTATTCTCCTCTACTAAAACACACCACACAAATCTTCAATGTGCAAGTGAAACTGCACTTATTCGCACCTCTGCTCTGCTCTAATGTACAATTTAGACAAACACACAACTTGTACACACACCAAAATGATACGGAAGATCAAGTATATATATTTCCTTCACGAGATTTATTTGCACTTTGTCGGCTTCACCAAAATTACAACTATCGGCTCACATAATGAAAAACATACCATGCGTATCCTCCATTGTCGGCCACAACTTGGCTAAGACCCATACAAACATATACAATCATAGAGATATCCAATTAATTAACTCACATACATCCACAACTTAATATATTTATAAATTTGGCCTTGATACAAGAAGAATTAAGAATACAATGACTGAATCTCCTAACTCTTATGATAATTGGTACAAGCCACTGCACACTAAACACAAGATAGATAATACCTTAATAATCATTTCCTAAGATGCACAACACAAAATGATAACCTGTAATCATCTTTCAGATCAATAAGCACTATGCTACCGGATACACTATTCTTGCTTGAAAATATTCAGTCTTCTTGATGGTATGGAGAAATGATGGTGTATGGATCTGAACATCAATTATGGTTGCCATCAATGACAACACCAGGTGATGCATGCAGTGTCTCTTTCCAACAAGATTTAGTAGATTGTTTTCTATTTTATCTCGCATTGCTTCATTCTTGACAAACATTCCTTGTGTGTATTGAACTAAAGAGTAGTTATTTATTAGTTGGATTATTACTTTATTTTACATGCTATTCAATTCCATGTGTATTGTGTTAAATTATATCATTACATGCATTTAAGTTTTCATAATTAGATCATAAGGAGCATTTAATAAATAATATGATTGCACTTAATCCAAATGTTTTATCTAAATAAACATAAGTGTTTAAGTTATATCACACATATACAATTCTATCATGGAGATATTTATTAAATAATCTACACCAATATTTTTTAATAGATCATATTGACATCTAAACTAAATAAGAACACATATAGAAATCAAATTCTTATATATTAATCACAAAAGTTTATATACATGAATACCACAATGTGGCATTACAAACATAACTGCATCTAAGTGGGCTTGGTGGTAGTGCTTGTTGGGAGATGGTGGATCATGTGTGGCTCATGGAACTAACCCACTCTCATAGACCTCAAAGCTTTCCCTTTATAGAAACATTGTGTACGAGTAGTGTGATGCATTCCTACTCCTCCCAATCCCTATCTACATGTTGTCTTTCTTGATCTACTTAAACTCTAGCAAGATATCCCTATAGTATGTTGAGCTCCACTTGTATGACACCCACTAACTCGCTTTGGCCCAGAACTCAGGTGGCTCAGAGCTCCTCATATGAAGCCTGAAGCTTTGTAAGTGCAATGCTCGACTACTCATTTTGAACTCTGTAATCTTCAAGGGCACTAATAGCCTCCTCATATGTAGTCCTCAATCATGTCAAAGGCTCAAATAGATTCATATGGTTCCCCACCATAGGTGGTGTCCCATTATCTACTCGTGTAGCGTAATGTCGGGGTAGGATGGGGGTTATCTATGTAATGATTTTTTTAATGAAATCCTGCCACCCCCTTATATCACCTACAACAAATAAAGCATAAGATGTATTAGAACATGATATAATAAATAATCTATAACTAGAACTTAAAGCATAATGAAAGTAATACATCATTACCAAGGCTACTAGCCCACTGATCAAAATATTGATGGGTAGGAAGTGTGGAAGGTCCAACACCACTACTCCCTCCATGCTCATGAGATGTCATGCCTACTACACTCATTGATTATGATCGAGTGACTCTCGAAGGAAATATAGGTCTCTCCTCAGGGCATCTACAACATCTACTAGCTCTGTAGGTGCGTCTCTCATAGGCTACTCCTCCCCATCTTCCTCATCCTCATCGACCATCTCAACTGCTCTATTCTCATCATCTATATCCCTATCCATGGATTCATCATTCTCTCCTCCTCATAACCTAGATGAGGTCTAGCATCGCCAATGGGGTCATTCATAGGGAAGATTGTTGTAGGTTGTGCTCCAATCCACCACTACTCATAGGCTATCATGGCACATAGTCATCTCGATTTGATGTTGGGGACATGTTTGGATCCTCTTCAAAATCATTAGAGATGACATCATCAACAGTAGGTCGTTGGATGTCCCCTCAATAGGAATCACTCTATTCTATTCTTAGGTGTGTAGGTCATGGCATACAAGGTACATGCCTCTGTTTGAGCTGTCTCATTATGCAATCATAGTAGAATGACAAAACTATATAATCATGTCACCCCAATAAGAGCCTATCTCACTACATCCTAACATGATGTTGTGTGAGATCTAGCCACTATAGTATGGCCCTATAGGGTCTCCATACAATGTAATCCTCATTGAGCTAATCGAACATAACCATCTAAAGCCATAGGTCCCCAACCTACCAAATCCATCTCAGTGTGTAACTTAAAGCCTTGGGATAACCAAGAGTCACTACCATGGGATAGCCTATCAACCTCATGCACATGATATGCTCAAAGTCCCATACATGTAAAAGTGTATAGTGCACAATGTTATGTAGCTCTCTATGTACAAATTGCCTAAGATTTTAATATAAATAAGCTAACATACTATTACCCCAAGAATAGATGATCTGATGTCACTCCATTTGTTGAATACTATGTACGAGGCTTCCATCTAAGTGAGTGCCTCATCCATATGGAACCAATGCTAAGGCTATTGTGATAATTAGAATGCACCATAATAGGAGTGTGTGGGATATAACATCCACTCTAGCTCAATGCATGGTCCACATACTCTTTAAAATTGTAGGGAAACCAAGACAATACTAAACATCTGCCCACGTCTGTCAATATGTCCAACCCTCCTCAAAGTAGACCGCTTGTCCATGGATGGGTAACTTGAATATTCGATGGATATCCTCTAGTGTTACTATCAACTCACCAAAAGGTAGATAGAATGTATATGTTTCAATATTCCACCTGGCAATGAGTTCCATCAACATGACATCATGATATCTCATGGGTGGCAGGAGCTATATCCAAAGTAACCCTATCACATGTAGTATATCCTCCTCATCTAAGGATAGTTGGATCAGCTATTCTTGGAGAAGGGTAAAGAGATGGCCACCAAGGCACTGCCATGCACACGATGGAACTTGAGAGAGATAGAAGAAATCATCAGTTTTTTACCGAAAAATGTAAATAATACAACTAATCTATCCTAGGATGCTTTGGCCATTTTTTGATGGGGGTCCAAGATGCTTTAGCCAAAATGGGATGCTTGGCAAAAACATTGAATGGGGTCAGATTAGAACATCTAAAAAATCATAAAAGAGCATGTAGAGCATAAAAACAAAACAAATCAAAGTGTACAGTGGACTCGCCATGCATCAGAGATCGCCTCACACAAAGTCCTCTTGTAGAACATTCAATCTGGAGGGACTAATATGCTTATTTATTGGGCATGTTTACTCATCTCTACAACAATATAATTTTTAGAAGGTAAATGTTGAAATGATAGTTAGAATTATAATTTTCATTCATATAGTCAAGTTTATTAAAGAAAGCATATTTTATTCTAAGCACATTTCATTCAAACCAACATAATGGGGGATGGTGAACTCCATTTTTGATGTTGTTTGTTGCATTGGACTCATAAATTTGTCCCCGATTTTATCTAATGTCTATCAATATGTGGTATTATACTTTCAATAACCTATCATATACATTTGTCAACAACTCGATGAGGCTCGATTACTACCCTGATTCCACCTCCATAAAGCAAGTAGAATAAGGGGGAATACATCTACCTCAAATTTTATTCTTTATAGAAGTTTGATAAAATGATTATAAACTCCTAAGAAATCGCTTTTGCAGGATGTGGTTCCTAACAATGTGCTTTTGTAGATGACTGCATTGGGGGATTCATTCTCCTTGTTTGCAAATGAATCCATATGAGTATTCTTTTGTAAAGCATAAATTTAATTTCTAAGTCCTTTAGCTTGCATATGCACGTAGTTTCATATGGCTACTAAAGTGGGGGCTAAATGTAATGTAGAAAATTGTACTCCTTTCTTAGTGAAATTATAATTTCACACTTAATTTAGACCTATTATAGTGACCTCCCTTTTATGCATTTTTACCCTTCAAAATAGGCCCCTAATTCCCTTTATTATGTATCCCTAGGCCTACTTTTTTATCATTTTTTAACACCACAACATGCATTGAATAAATGCATTTATTAAATTAAAGGCCTCAAAACAAGAGTATTGGCAATTTAGGACATAACACATTCACTCAAGGGAAAATGGGTACCCTTTAGGTGCCAAAACCCAATTTAAAATATATTTTTATGGCATTTTAATGATCTAAATTCAAGTTGCAAAGGTTGGCTATCGATATTTAATAATTGGGAAATTAGAGATGAATCCTATAAAGCCTAGTCTTTTCACCATTTCAAACTAGTTGACAAGATATTGAGAGGATATTCACAAGATTATAACTCAAGAGCAATGAGAGAACATTCAAGCAAGAAAGGTTGAAGTCTTGGAGCAACATTTCATTTATTTTTGCAAGTCTTCAAGCTCATTTTGCTGAGTGAGATAAAGCATTGTTCATGATTTCAAGGTCGATGCCTATGGTGGATCATGAAGCATTCTAGGTTTTGGGACATGAACCTAGCCATTATATTTAACCTAATGACTTGTTTTCTAAGTGACCTCATCTTCTATCTTTATTCTACTAGCTACCTAAAGGAAGGTATAATTAGATTTCAGATCTATTAGGGTGTTTTGACTTCTCCCTAACTACATCTTGGTCATTTTTTATGTTCATTTAGGGATCTTATTGTAACAAACTTGAATAAGGTTTCTTTGCATTTTTGTAATGCCCCGCCAAGTAACCTTAAAGGAAGTTGCAATTAACGTCTTAAATGAACTAATTTTTTTTTTATAAAGTGCATTTAACATACACATTCACTTACTAGTTAACAACAACCTCTAAGGCTACAAGGTTAGGATTACTTAAACCCACACATACATATTACATATAACCATAGCCTTATGAACTTTATGAAATAAACATCATACATCATAAGAATACCACATAACATAATAAGATAACCAACCAAGATACAATCTCATAGACATTATCTTAATCCAATAGAAACATCACTCATTCCCAGAATGAAACAATAGTACAAAAGATTACAATTACATAACTCCACCTCATAATCATCAGAAGGATAAAATAACTTATACAAATTAAAATATTACAATGCAAGATAATACAACAAGAACCGCGAGCTGTCCATCTGGATGTCTCGCCACCAAGTACTGAAGATCGATGGGGACCCAACGGTTTTGGTGCATATTCCACCCTACCAATGTGGTACCCGAAGGCCAACCCCCCATGCTAGGAGATAGTAACAAAGTAACATGGACAAAGATTCTACTACCTCTAACCAAAGGCAAACTCATACTGACTCATATTGTTATAACCAACCAAATGAATTAACAAGTACAACTCATTCACCATACAAGTACGAATCAAATACAATGCACGTACAAATCTAGTACAATACAAGTACAAATCAAATACCATACATGTACACATCAAGTACAATGCAAGTACCACTCCAACATCACTGACATAGGTCACATTGCTTCCAGACATAAAGTAGATCAAGTATGTTCAAATAACCATACACATAAAATAATTAACAACAGTTGTCATAGATAGAGTGTCATCGCAAGGTTTTCATGAGATCTCCTCTGGGCATTCTTCATAGGCTCCGGCACAAGTAATCCTGGTGGCCTCAACCGAATCCCGGCACTCATACTCACTCATACGGAATCAACTACCTCTCGCAAGAATAAGATAGTTGATCTTGCCATTCCAAGCCTTCCCACTCATCCCAAGTCTAAACAAGCCCTTGTGTCTATGAGTGAGGTAAAATTATCTTGATTAGTGAGAAGTTAGTCCTAATCTTCTAAGTACATTATTTTAATTATCACTTGTTTAAATCACTCCTGAAGGTTATCTAGTTTACCTCTTTGGGCTCTGGCGCCTAACAGAAGCCACTCTTCTAATCGACAACACACTCACAACCAATCACCAAGGGAAACACAAGTGCATACAAACTAGGCATCATAACCACTCCAACACAAGGAGGATACAAATAATAGAAACTCACTCCAAACATCTTGGAGGCAACAATCACATAGTCCACTCCTTTCAAGGAGACACGGATCCCATAATTCGCTCCTAAACCAAGGAGGTGCAAACATCCCCATTCATAAAAACTGGGTAAAACTTAAAAGATGCCATGCACTACCCAAGGGAAAACAACTGGATGGCATAAAGATTCAACAACCCTTATCCTCTAAGTTTTTTTGGAAGACTTATAATTTAGGACTAACACTAAATCCCAAAACCAACAATGCAACTTGACGACATAGCAACAAAAGCATTCAAGTCATCAATCAAATCTAATATTTGGATTTCCTAAATCCATACTCATTCAATAGATAGTGTTGACAAAGTCAAAAACATGATAACTAGATCATCTAAAATAATCATAACCCCTATTTCCCTTTTGATTATTGGAAATCTAAAACAATTAAACTTACTTCCCTTTACTAAATATAGATAATTAAATCCTTTAAGATAATCATGAGGAAGAAACTACTTTTGGATATACTAAATCCATGTCTCTTTCATAATCCAATCACAATGATTCAATTTATCTAAATAGAAATTAATAAATAACATAATTGATTGCTTCATCAATAAAACAACTTCTTAATTTACTTTTAAATCGACACAAATCCATGCAAGTAAACTTTTTCCATTTCCTAACCAAATCTTACATCTCATTCAATTTTCTATTCAACACATTCAATCACTTTAATATAATAACATATTGTTTCTCCATCCATTTTCCATATACACTAATCAATCCAATTTTAAATCTCTATTCAATAATATATTGCATTCTTTAAATCAAATATTTAACTCTTTCAATTAAACTTTTAACAAGCCATTTTAAAATAACAATAATTTCTCCTATGTTTATAATTTTAATTCCATTAATCTAATATACAAATTTTATTTAAAATAATATAAATAAATATAATACTTTAATATTATAAATTATAATATAAAATATTATTAAATAATATTTTAATATTATAATAACAATACACAAAATATTAATATTTATAAATATCAATTTATTATTATTTTATTTTCAGAACAGCCATGGGAAAAATAACTTAACAGCAGTCTCATGTTTTAAGCATAACTCAAAAACTACGATCTGGGTATTTACGATTTTTGGACAAGAGTAAGAAAATTTTAAAATGCAAAAACCCTTTAAATTTCCTGAAAACCCAGTTTGTAAAAGTGAAGTTTCATTTTCTAAAAACATTCTAAATGCATTGTTTAATCTCTATGTTTAATTTCAATAACAATAAAATCAATTTCTCCAAATAATTTAAATTCAACTAAGGTTTTCACAATTTTCACTCAAAAATTTTCACAAGCAAAGGCTGTAAATTTATTTAATTCCTTTCTTCTAATATCAAATTTATTTTTTAAAACAGATTTAACAAACAAATCTTTAATCATTACTATGGTAAAGAAAACAATCAAGAACAATAAAACACAAAGAGGAAAACTTGGTACAAGAAGCTACAGGAAGAGATGAATTTTTGATGCAAGCCTCCTCCAAAGATTTCCTGAATTTTCTTCAATCCTCCAATGAATCCAATCCAAAACCAAACAAATGCAAACAATCTTTCCTTCAATCAATTCTACAATCAAACTTTCTTCAAACCCTTGTGCAAATTTTCCAAAATTTCTTCCCTGTTGTAAAAATGTATTTTTTTCCTTTTTAAAAGATTTTTCTCGCCCTAAAATTAAAACATATCTTCTTATAAATAAAAAATACCTAATACAACCCTAATTCACATTACATGCAAATTAGATATTTCAATTTCAATTTCAATATTTACAACCCTAATTCACATTACATTCAAATTAGATATTTCAATTTTAATTTCAATTTCACTTTTCAAAAACCCACTTTCAATTTAATGCAATTTCAAATAATAAATTAATTTCCAAAGTTGCAACTAATTTTCCAAATAAACATTTAATCACAATTTCAAATTTAATTCCCCCACGTTAGAATTAAATTCCAAAATTAATTCTACTTCTTTTATTTCCTTTCATTCTCTTGCATCACGTTTAATTAATTAATTTAATCATTTAATAACTAAATTCAACCCTTTGGATCAAATTTAATTAATTAAATAAACTAAATATAATTAATTAATTTAAGTATAAACTTTTATCCACATTGCATTATTTAAATTAAATAACCATCAACATGATTTAAATGCAATTATTCTAAATATCTATTTCCAAATCAAGAATGCTTCAGAATTAAATAACATCAAAGCAAAACAGACAATGACTCGACACACACAACTGATGACACACTAAGGCTAGGGTATAGACTTGACACATGTTACCTAGCTACTATCTCCCATTCAACTTAACCGTTGGATCGGCACGCTCAAACCTGTGAAACCAGGTGGAGTCAATGTCATGTACCTGCAATCTTGCAACCAAGTAAACAACATCATACAATATATCCAGCATATAATACACACCGTGAAGAAGGAATTATGGATTCACAGGGCACTCGCAAGCGAGTGATGCGAACTTGTCCTCTTCACCAATACACTCATCGAACTGACACTTCCATCATAATTTCAATAGTCTCATAATAACATCTCATGCTAACTCTACAACATCATTAATCCATAATACATGTGAAACAATAATCAGATAACTACATCCCACAATAATGTTGTCGCTCAATAGTAGCAATCAAAACATCATAACAAAATGTATCCAATATCAAAGTAACTGCAACCAAACATAACATAAAGCAACTTGAACAAAAATCAAAACGGAGGGGTGTTACAATTTTAGCTATTAACACCTTATTTTCACTTAGGGTTAGGGCTTGCACACACTATTAATTATCATTGGTTAGGGCTTGCACACAAGTCAGGACAACAACCTATGCAACTATATAGAAGTAGGACATCAATGACAACACCAACATGTGTTGACATTAATACAAACAATTCTAAAATTCTCTTTATAGAATGGGTTGAAATTAATGAAAACACCCAAAAAACTCACAAACTAAACAATCTTCCAACACCTCCAAACCTCCAACATATTCCTTAATCATGTGTAGAAGTGGTAACTCATGAGGTGCATATGATATTTAAGTTCTACCTTGAAGTATAAGCTACAATACTAAAAGTAATTCATTGGGAATGATATGAGATACAACACTAATGCATGTGAATACATCTTGTAATATGTTTGAATGTGGTTTTTAGGGGTAGATTGAATCTAAAAGAGTCATTTTGAATAGGGTGTTGTTAGATTGAGCTAGGGAAATACACCCCATAATGGTATGCTTATCCATAAAGTAATATTGTTTTGTAATGCAAGAATGAACATTAGGAATTGTGCTAGACTTAATATGAGATGAAGCATATAATGACTCATAATCATATGCATTATACCTAGTACTCATTGTACATGTAGAGGGAATACAATCATAGGGTTTAGAAAACTCATATATAGGCGTATTAGTTGTAACATCCTCAATAGTCATTAGGCTAAATGTATCACTATCACATTGGAACTCCTCACAAGGCATGCGATTTTCAATATCATAAGTCATAGGTGAAGGATGATTAGTATGAAACTCATGAGTTGAAGTGAAGTGGGTGTTTCTAAAAGTGGAGGATGAACACTATCCAACTTGAAATTTTAAAATAGATATCAAATACATGAACAAAATACCTCCATTGAATTTGAGAATACATCCTGATCTATAGCATAAATTTATAAAAAATATTAAGAATGAAAGGATGATGTGTAACAAAAAATTATGGAATAATCAAAATATAAGATGTGTATATTTATATTTTCAATGAAACAAGACATGAAATATGCCATATAGGAATATTTTCCTAGGGTGATAGGATGAGATAAAATTTAAGTGGCATTGTTTAATATACAAGCTTTTATCAAGCTACAAAGATAGATGAATCCAAAGCTTAAGAAACTTGAAATGAATTGTAAAATCATAATAATACTAGGTCTACAATACCCTTATATAAGGGAAGGCATAAAACTATCGTTAAACCTTAAGTAGTGCAAACATGGATGGTTTCACTACTAATATGAAGTAAAATAACCTTTCCATAAGTTTTATTGAGGCTAATCAAATCAAGTACATACAAATCAACATAAAATAACCTACATTAAATACAATGGCAACTAGGTATGATAAAACAAGAAAATTGTGGTTCTAATATTAATATTAAATGGGATAGATAGTACACTCAAATCAAAAGATAATCATGAGAAATGAATCTAATTTTGCACAAAAAATTTATTTCTTGATAAGTAGAAAAATATTCTCTATTTATAATTTGTCGTAGGATTAGAATAGTTTATCAACCCTTTTGTGGGTTGATCTTGTAGAACTATGTCATATCAATATGATGTAAATCTATCTTATAAACCATAGGTCTAATTAGGGAAATTGTATACTTTTTAATTTATAATTCACCAAATTCTCTACTATCCATTGAGTATTAAGATTTGGTAGTATTCAAGAATATGTCGGGATAAATCCCTAGCTTGCAATGGCTATCTTCTCCTCTAGTTCCAAACCCTTGGTTAGATCAAGTTTTGGTCATGGACATTATTAAAGGCAATACTCTTTAGTCATGTAAATGTTCTAGAATGATAAAGAAAATCTAAATTAGCTCGTCGTACTCTTAGTTGAAAGGTTCTTATAGTGAATTATATATAAATCACAATACATATTATCTTTTTGAAACTTTATATTTAATTACTAAACCATTGTTATATTAGAAAATATGAGTATTATACATTATGTGGTGTTATTTTCAATATAATTAGCATAATATGATTGCTATTCAATTCATGTAATGAAAAGGCAATAATGAACATTCACAGAAAAATATCATGATCACCCTCAATTTAAAGGTAGATTTGGCACCACAAATATAAATGTATTTTAATTTACTACAAAGAATTCGGTATATATGTCATTGAATATGCAAGATCTATTATTACAATAAATTATAAATAGAGTGGGATTACCTAGGACCTAAATCTGTTACAGTTGCATCATTGATAGATGGGTAATTTAATTGAGTAGCTGATGAATTAGATAAAGTTGTGCTTGCAAATGTTGATGTTGACGTATGTAGTGGAACATTATTCTGTGTAATAGTTATATAAGCAGGCTTTGTGGGATCTGGTAATTTGGTCATAGAAGTGTTTAAAAGCGTTGCATATACATTGATCATTGGTGGACGAAGTGATGGATCTGCCTGTGTACATAAAAGAGCCACATGAATGTATCTTGAAACTTGCTATTTAGGAATACTTTGTATTAGTGTTTTGTCAACCACATCCATAATATTTCCTCCTTTGTAAGATCTCCATACCTGCATAAAAATGATTCATACTCATCTTCAGAAGATATATATTTAAAAAAATTAGTTGCATTAACATATCATATTTTTATCTTACCCATTCCAAGAGGCTTTGAAATTCAAGAGGCAATCTACTATCGCTATTCTTTCTTCCACATATAACTTCTAAAATGACAATGCCAAAACTATAGATATCAGCTTTAGCAGATAGTTGACCTCTTCGAGCATACTCTGGTGCCATATAACCACTATATAATCAGAAAGAATTATTAGACAACTTCAATCCAAAAAAAACATCTTAAAAAAAAAAGAAAAAACTCTTTCTCTGGAGTAGAAGATAATTTAAAATAAAAATAATTTGCAAAGGAAAAACAAATAAGCATAATTCTTACAGTGTTCCGGCAACCCTTGTGTCGACATGAGTCTGATCTAGATGTAACAACCTTGCTAAACCAAAATCTGATATTTTTGGCTGCATTTTCTCATCAAGCAAAATATTGCTTGCTTTGATATCCCGATGAATGATCCGTAACTGAGAATCTTCATGCAAATATAGAAGCCCACGGACTACTCCAAGTATGATGTTCAATCGCTTCGGCCAATCAAGCTCTTTGCTCCGCTGCGGATCTGTATCCATATTTCCAAACAAATGATTTATGCCTTTCACTTAATCGGCTTAGACAAAAAAACAAATATTATATGACACTAATTTTAAATTCAGACGGAATAAACCTACGAAATAATATTTTGTCAAGGCTCTTGTTAGGCAAGAACTCGTAAACAAGCAATCTTTCCGATCTCTCTGTACAACATCCAAGTAAGTTCACAAGGTTACGATGTTGAATTCTAGCCACCAACTTAACCTCGTTTAAAAATTCCTTCTTTCCTTGAAACGATTGAAGAGAAAGTCTCTTTACTGCTATTTGTATTCCGTTTGGCATAGTGCCCTGACATAAAAGAAAACATATAAATTTATGTAAATAAATCCAGAACTCTGAATTGGGTAAAATACTGCTTCAAACTTGTTTGTGATAAATCAATCGAGGGAAAAGGGCTCTCAGAAGATAATCACGAAGATCAAGGTAGAGACTGCTAGCATACATAAATTCAAATAACAGTGAAATCATAAACAGTCGAAGTAAGGAAGAGCTCCAGTAAGAAGAAAGAGAACAAACAGACAGCATCGAGCAGAAGCAGACAGAGTTACTGAAGCCAAAGACCTGAATAAGGAGCGCCAAACAACCAGAATAAACGGAAGTAGAGGGAACCATAACAAAACCCTAAAGTGCCAGACGAAACCATAGCACTCAGCAAAGACATGACCGTGAACCATTGAAAGCTGGAACAGAGACAGGACAAGGGCCAATTATGACAAGTAGAAGCTGCAAAGCAAGTGATCTCAGAAGCATAAAACAACCAAAGAGAATCAAAAGTGAAGATCCCTATCTGAAGCAGAAACAGGGTGTAGGCCACCAAGGCACCATAGAGAAAGCCCTGATAGTGAGCAGCAGCAAGAAACAAAGACAATCTCAAATTTTTACACAGGAAAGCGCAGACATTATTTGTGGCGTGAAACCCAGTTATTAGTCAACAGATCAATCAACCCTTCCCACAGAAGAGGATTATCAGAGATTAGGTTCCTCCTCATTAAGCATAGAATTGGCTCTGCAATTTGCTAGAAGATGAACAGAGCAGTTTATCTCTCTATAGAAGTGACTAAAAGTAACATATCCGAGTAGATAATCTGGCAGACTAGATAATTTTTACTGAGTTTTATAGATAAAATATCCGAGTAAATATTTGAACAAATCTATGTCAAACAATGAGAGTGTAGATATATGAAAATCCCGAAATGTGAACAGATCTGCTCTCGAAATCAAAACAAAATAAAATAAAAACTAAAAGTCGGATTTGTATGGCTTCGGAATTTATTCCAATCTTTCGTTCATAAGTTATTGTGAGAAAATATAGAAATCTATTTCCTAAGAAATTAAAATAAAATATTAAAATAGGCGTAAAGAATGGATAAGTAACCTTGTTCTTGTTCAATTTAATAGTGTATATAATGTTGCTGTCCAAAACAAGATAAAATAGTCGGTTAGGGTCATGTTACCTTGTATACAGCGCCAAATCCTCCCTCTCCAAGTTTGTTATCTTCATGGAAATTTCTAGTTGCGGCTTTGATGTTTTCCAAATTAAAAATTATCTCCCGCTCCTGGCCGATTGTTGAGTCCACCTCTCCATCTAGATTCTCTTGATAAGTAATGCAGCGCGTGGAAAAAATTACAATTTTGTATCTAACTTAAAGATTCTTTTGACCACAATTCGATGATAAAGAAGATAAATTTTTGAGACAAATTCGACAAATTCAGTAAAATTTCGCCGCAAAAATACCTTTCTTTAAGAGGGCTGGCATCCATGACACTGCAGACTTTAATTTTCTTCGAATTGCAAAGAGGCATAACAGTAAGATGAACAACAAGCCACCGACAGTACCCAAAATTATACCTATTTTGGTTGGAGATTTTTCTGTACAAGAGATTAATATGCATGTTAACTTCACAGAGCAAAACAAACCCTATTTTGGTTATTTAAAGAATATCAAGGAACAATTAAAATGAACTAGAAACAGAATTTATAGCAGACATGATATATATGGGATTTATCGGCATGACTTATGGCTGATTTGGGTATTTTGGGTATTTATCGGCATGACTTATTAAATATTGCCGTCAGATTCCTATTCTATGGAATTTGTCAGCATACGACGATAACTAGAATTAGCTTGGAGAGTAATTGATATGCATACCACATGATGTTGGAGCTGATAACTGTGGCTGCTGAATCGGTGGTGGAGAAAACGGTTGCAGGGGAGAGTGCGGTGGTGGAGGGGCAGGATTGAAGAATAGGTACGTTTTGTAACGAGCAATACAACTTCTGGAGTTAGCCGCTCCTCCTTGAAAAGTTCCATTGTCCGTCAAGGTCACGTTTAACAGATGACTAATTGCATTTTTTAAGCATATTGTACAGTCCTCAGCAGAAGTCAAATCCCTCCAACATTGAAGCAGACCGTTTATCCTATAATTTGTAGAGGTAGTTGTTGATCCAGAAGAATATCGAATTGGGGATCGAAGGGCTTCATCTGACAGATCTCTGAAAAGCTCTGTAACTGTCGTACTAAACTCGGCAGGCAGATATGTGACCTTCTTTGTATTGTTAAAAACCGTTGAATTGATATTTAGTGTTCCGAAGAAGGAATACGTCTCGTAGCGTATGAAGCACTCGTCCAGCCAAGCACTGCCGCCTCTGGCGTTTCCACAATTCTCACGAATAGTGTTATTTACGCCTCGTGAACAGCTGAAGCATTGCTCCACAGTTGTGTCTCCCCTACATTGGAGGAGACCATAAACTGTGTATGGACTTTGGCCGGAGACAGAAGTATTAAAACCTTTTGATAACGATGTATTATTTACAAGATTCTTAAGAACTATGTTAAAATTACGCTCAAACTCAGTGCTTGTAAAAATATTATTGTCGCAATCCTCCGCTGAGTTGCGAACAACACATAATAAGAGCACAACACAGAACACCTGTGAATACTCTGCACTGTAGGCGATCTGCATGGTGTTCTCCCCTTCAGAATTCTTTCAAAAACCAGCCTTTTAAAGTAATGTGTACGTAACATTTTATTGATTTCTTCAACTTTCAGGATGGAAGAGATTTTTCCTGCTGGACCACGTGGAGTTTAGTCTGTCCACACATTTGATGCCATTTGAAAATTCCAAAGATTTATTAATTTACATTTAAAATATCTCTGACAAAAAGCTTGTAAAAGTCTCAGCATTGCAACGTGACGCATTGAAAAGTCGTTTGGTTTTAAAAGAGGGTATGATCAGAGCTAATACATTGGTAATGCATGTTTTGTGGGCAAAGCGAATTCGTCTTTCATTAGAAAAATAATATAGAAATGTTAACAGTCTGCTTAAAATCTTCAGTTACGAACTAATAATTAAATACGGCCATCAAATTTAGGCCTCATGCGTACTGACACTCATAGCTTGGTGACTGTTTATTTGAAGTCAGCCCATGTTAGGTAGAGAAAAGTAATTGAAAGTGGAATATCGATGAGGTTGTTACCTGCTGGACCACGCGGAGATGTAATTGAATTGAAATGTAGTTCATGCTCTGAAGTATCAGAATGGAAGACCATACGACTTGTAGCCTGCCTTAACGTCTCAATGGACTTTGTAGCCTTTTTGCCGTGTTAGAATGGAAGCCCGAGTACTCGCAAGATATTTGCGTGACAACATTTTGTAGAAATGGAAAATATCAGTTCTCTAGCTATGTGATTTAAGGAAAATTACTATCATTTAGTTTCTAATATCGTATGGAAGGAACTCTTTACTCCTCTCTTTCTCATTGGTTGAGTATAAAGTGATAATAGAATTGGTAACTGGTCTTACCATTACATTTAAATCTTATAATTAAATGGTATAATGAGAAATTTATTTATATTGAAACTGTTTATTAATTATTAAATAGTTTAGTTATTTATAAATTTATATTATTTTATATCATATTGTCATAAGTTATTTGTGATTGATATTTTAAAATTAGTAATTATTAAAGTATATAATTAAATAAAGTGAATATTTATACTTAGATTTAAATGAAAATAAGTGTAATAATATATAATAAATTATTATATTATTTGTCTTAAGATTAGAATATTATTCTTTCTATTTACAATTTGCATGTACAATTTGAAAATTTATTTATAGATTGGTTTGGAAATCTATCAAATTTTACTACTTACTTTAATTAATTTATGTCTATTCTTCCCTTTTTAGTATATAAAGAATAGTGATATTTAAGTATACCTCAATAGGGCTACCATTTTGTCCCTATCAATATTTTTTTTCTTGGGTCAACCCACGGAAATATATGTATGAGACTTGAAAACAACATACTTGAGAAAGGCATATGCTTTTAAAATATTTGTGTAAATCTAGAATCCTTGGAGTACATTAATTATTGTTTTGCAATGCCTTAAAAGGAGAGATCACTTATGAATTCTAGATCAATGTGTGGATGTAAAATAAATAACAATGAATATCTTTGAATATTAACACAACATTAAATTATGCAAAACATGTTATTAGTTGAATCACTATCAGAAAATGAAACAAGGAAGTAAACAAAAAATTGAATTTAGATTTTAGAAAGGAAATGGGTAGATGTATAGATATATTTAATAAATTTTAGAATAAGTCAAATATATTGGAATATGTGCATATATATCTATAAGGTGGGGGCTAAATATGTGTGCATATGGGTGAAGGCTAGATGAAGGTTCTCAACATTGCACAAGATTATGCCATTTTTCAATATATACACATAACACTTGATATTTCTTCAAATAAGCACAAAAATAAATAGGAAATGGAATGAGTATGTAAATTTTACCATTATATTTTTTCCTACTTTGTTCAAGGTGTATGTGAATCCTAAAATGATCATGCATATGGAAGTATGTAGAACTCACAAATTTTCGTATAAAATGAATATTTAGAATGTGGAGTGATATCATAATGTCCATAAAAATAAATGGACTTGTTATAAAGAAAAAATATGCTACTACTATATTATATTTTCTAAATAAAAAATAAGTTTAAAATACATGCTTTCTTACTAAACTATTTAGGCATAATAGATGCTTGAATAAAATGAACATATTAGACTGTGTTCATATATGAATATGATGACAAATAAATTTGCAAGGATACATGTCTATAGGGATGGGTAAAAGCTATGGAAGTGAACCCACCATTACACAAGATTTTTCCATTTGTTGATGTCTATATCTATCAAGATGTATCCTTAAAATGGGAATTAACATAAATATGTCGATATAACCTTTACATTTTTTCCCCACTTATTAGGTGTATCTAAATCCTAAAATGATCATGCATGCAAAATTATTTAGAACTACAAACTTATACATAAGATAAATATCTAGACATAAAATAATATAATGGGGGTGTATTTAAAATAATATACCCTAATTAATGTCATTACTAAAGGTTATCTTGTTTCCTCTCAAAATTACAACTTTGATCCACTATAGAATATGTTAAATACAAAAAAAGGACAACCTCACCCTTTGAGAGAGGAAAACTTAGGTCAATTATAGGACAAAGAATATCCACTTATTCCTAGATATTTTCTAAAATTGGGAGATTTTTTCCCTAAGTTCAAATAGGGAAAATAAGGAGAAATAAATAAATATAACTTAGGCCATGACCAATTGTGCCCTATGGCCATTGTGAATAGACCTCCATGATATCATATTGAGAAGATAGAAATAAGTGCACACATTCAACTAGAAAATATGCATTTCCTTTCATAAATCCCTTTAAAATTACATATTGTATAGGTGTGAATTTGCACCCCTTATGCAAATTCCCCTTTTACACTTCCTTGCCTTAGAAAACCAAATCCGAAGGTGAAATTCCACATCAGCAAGCTGCCTTCATTCCCCTTGGAATTCATTTTTTGGGTCAGTAGATGAATAACTATCTAGGACACCCTTGCAGTGCGTAGACGTCCATGTAGCATGCTTACATCCCTAACGAATTCCCATGTCTAAGGCTGGAAAAAGGTGTTACACTTCCTATTGGGAACGAATTGTAACGTCCCTCTTCGACCAACTGACCCAAAAATGTTGTATTCTCCTCACTTCACCTTCAAAAACATTGATTCTTCATGCAACTCATCTCTTTGGTATCTCTTTTGGAAATATCTAAGCATTCACTTCACTTCCATCACTTCAAGCAGCACTTTGGCACTTCATAGCAGTAGCAACAACACTCCATCAACACCATAGAGCAAGTGTGAAACAAGCCATCGCAGTAGGGGCTTGAGGTTTTGCAGAACCTCCCTTCACCATAGTTGAGGCTATGGTGATTGTTTAAGCTCTCTTTCTCCATCATTAGATAGTGATCTCTTGGTGGAGGTGGTAACGCTTTCACTCCTCTCCTTTACGATTTGGTTGAGTAGTAATTCATTGTTTTGTAGTGTTTATTGTGTTCTCTGCTTTATTTTCTCCTTTATCATATATTTCTCTATCGTTGCTATCTTTGCTATCCATGAAGGTGGAAACACCAAAATGGGGGTCTGATTGAGGTAGACCCCTATATAACCCCCAAAAATTTCCCCTCTTCTTGTGTGTAGGTGGACGTGCATTTGGAGCTAGTTGGTGTACATGCACTTTTGTGAGATTATATTTGTCAACTTTGCTTTAATATATCTACTTTATCATATTCATTTGTATCTCTCTTATTTTATAGTTTTGTTGTGTTCCCTTAGAAATCACTAGCTAGGTCATCAGCTTATTTTCTGATGGATCTTACTGTGCTTCTAGTCCTTTGGTCATACAAACACTAGCATGCCACATTGTCGTCCTAGAACCACACTTTCGTCCTTGAGTAGAAAGCTACCTGAGGTGTAGTTTTGAACCCAAAAATTGGCTCACCTAGCTTCGTTCTAAATTTCAACTATGTAGAGTGATCAAAGGACCTTAAATTCCTCATCATTCTCATCCCTCATTTGAAACATTCCTTTAGAATGAGGTAAGTTAGGGAAGCCTCCTGCTATTGGCTCTCTGTGACCTGGGGCCTTGAACGTGGTTGGTCCCCCTCTCTTACATATTTGGTGAACCTGACGTGAGCCTATGTCTGTTCATTTGTCAGTGTTGAAACTTATCTCATGTTCCTTGTGATTGCCATGTCCCTAAGCGTTGTGAAGGTTAATGAGCACCACAACCCACTCCAAAACCTTCGAGTACATTTTTAAGAGAGGTATATGACACCTTCCAATGGATAAATGAGGGTCACCTCTAGTTTCTCTACATGCCTTTTCACTAGACCTATGATGGTTCTTTTGACTCAGGAGCACTTTTTGAGGGGCAAGGTAGGAATGTCTCATGAAACTGATCACATCCCCACTCCTCCTGCATCTCCCACACCTTCATCGGTAGATGAGCAGGAGGTTTCTCATATGTCTCCACCCTTAGCAAAGGGTTGGGTGACTTAGATAATCACTTGGAAAGAAACCTAAAGTTGGTTAGGCTCAATCAAGTTATTAGGGAATTAAAGTATATGATGGGAAAAGACCAAACATGCATAGAAATCCTAGCTAGCCTCTCTAGTCTGACCAAAGCACGTTCCCTTTCAAATAATGCTAACATTATAGAAGGGGCCTCTTTTGAAGAACATGAAAGATAGTTAGGATTATTGATACCTCCCATGTCTATATACATGATTAATGCAGTCCCTTTGATCAAAATCCCTTATGCCTCCGAAAGATCCAAAACTATCAAAGCAAACAAGATCCCCTTGGGTTTCAGCTTCACCCCTCTTGTCACCTCTAGTAGTGGAGGTTTTGGCAGGATGAGTGGTGGAGGATTTGGTAGTGGTGGTGGTTTCAGCGGTGGGGGTGGAGCTGGTGGAAGTGGTTTTGGTGGAGGTCATGGTGGTGGCTTCGGAAGCGAAGGTGGGTCCAGTGGAGGCCCTACTCGTGGCAATGGCTCTGATAGTGGTTCCAATGGTGGCCATGGTAGAGGTTCTAGAGGTGGCTCCGATGGTATTTTTGGAGGAGGTCCCACTAGTCCTATGTCATCCTATAGACACTCAAAATATCCTGATCAATATCATGCACTTAATCCTAATTTAAGTAACACTGATTCTTCCTTCATCATTTCCATACTAACTAATTAATTGAATAATCTTTGTTTAATTAATTAAATTTCCTTCTAAAATTAGATAATACACTTTATCAGATTATTTCATCATCTCCTAATTTTCTTCTTTTAATTAAATAAATCAATTTTATTTAATTACATCCTATTTTTCTTCTTTTAATTAAATACTAATGGTTTTTTTAATTAAATAAACCAATTTTATTTAATTAAAATCCCAAAGTTCTAATATCCTCTCATTTGATTTAAATAAATCCAAACATTTAAATCAAATGTGACAAATCAACTAATCTCATCTAAGTTAATTAATCCTAAATTAATTAGCTCCTAACACTAATCCCCCATTCCTCTAGCTTTTAACTTCACCCTAAAGGTAAGTCAACCTTGGTTAGGTTGCACATGTAAATCAATTTATTTGATTTACTAATTACCTTATTTTCTTTCAAAAAAGGCATATTCCTAGAATATTCCACCCATTTGACTTTTCCCTCCCAAAGGACTTTTGTCCTCTTTCTCAAGCCACCTTGGCATTAAAGAGCTCTTACACTTGAGCCACCTTGGCTTTAAATAGCTCTTACACCTCCTCGTACACAAGCCACCTTGGCTTTAAATGGAATCTTAGATATTATCTTACACAAGCCACCTTGACATTTATTCTTCTTACACATCACATCTCCCAAAATGTGCTCACACATGTGTGAGCACATCTCCTCCAAGATTCATTAGCATGTTGACAAGTGGCATTATGCTATTGGTGTATTCTTTAATCCTACATTCATCAATATTCTTCACTCTTCAATCCTTGGCTTCTATAAATAGAGGCATCATTCTCACAATATGGATCCAACAACTAAGAGCATAATCACTATAGGAATTTGATTTCATAGGTTTCATCATTTTCAAGCAATTTTAGCTAGATTATAGGCAATTTCTACTTGGTTTGTCATAAATCCATCATCAAGTTTATCAAGGGGTTAGGAAAAGGATTCTTTCCACATCAAAGGAGCACTAACCCCCCTATGGGATGTTGGTTTGAGTATTAGAATAACATTTAATTAGTAGTTTATGTGATATTCTACTTTTTTTTCATGTTCTCATGCTTAGATAAATTTCATAGGGAATGCTTAGTTCTTACTTGTTTCTTGACTAATGATCACTTATTTTTTCATGTTTGAGTAGGTGTAGGAAGAGCATCGACATTTTGGTGCTAGAAGGAGGGCACAAATCTCAAAATTAACACTTTTTTTTCACTATTTCCGCTGTTTTTTCATTTTTTTTGCTTCCACGACACAACAACGTTGAAGAGGACAAAAAACAACATAATCATTTAGTGTCGCTATTTAGCAACACTACCTTTGTACCCAAAGAGCGATGTTGTAGTGATTTTCCCAATGATTTTTTTGTCAAACTCCAAAGAGCGATGCTGGTGAATATCTTGATGCAATCACAGGCTCTATTTTTCCACATAGTGACACTGGTTTCACCAGAGTGACATTGAAAATTTGAAATAGTGACGCCTTCGTGAAGCGACGTTGAGTCTGGGTAAAAATAAGTTTTCAAATTTATTTTAACATGTGCTTTTATGTTTTAATTTATTTTGACCTTTGACCTATTTTGTGGCTTTGTTTTCTATAGGCTGACTAACTTTTGCAAGTTTAGGTGACAAAGAAGGAGAGGAAACAAGCAAAACTATCTATGGAATTTTCTTTTTCAAAATTATTTAAAAAAAGTGTTCATTAACACTTTTGGGACATTTATAATGCCATCTTTGGATATTGTTTTCTTCAAGTTTAACACTCAACTACATTTTATTTGGGTTTTAAAAAGAACATACAAAATATTTCATTTTTTTTCTCAAAGTTGGCTAAAAAGAACCTTAGAAACTCACTAGATTTGATTTGGGTTTTAAAAATTGAATAGTCAACTTCACACTCAAATTTGGTGCTCTAAAAAGAATTCATTATTTTCTTTGAGGATTTAAAATGAACTTGTCTTTGTCTTGTTTTGTAATCTTCTTTACAAACTCTTGTCATTTGAATGTGTATGCACTTCTCTCACACTTTATGATGATCTTGAGAATCAAAAGCATTTTAGTGACATTAGGTTGTCTAAAATATTGCCTCCATATTTCAAATTTGGGTTTTTAAAATTGAACAAAACATGCGAGTGTGAAGAAAATGAATTATGTGTGCTCCCTCCTAAATGTGTTAGGTGGTCAAACTACAAATGCACTTCTTTGCTATTGTTTACCCTTATAGATCCTTCCTTGGTGGGAAAAAGTACTCACCCCAAGGGAACGACTCAAACTGGTAACAAGCTAAATGCCAAGCTACTCCTAACCAATATATAAATTCTAATGTCAAGGAAATCTTAGCATTATAGGATCTCCTATGGACAAGCAAGTGATAATCTTTATCTGGGTTGATCTTGCCTCTCGTGTGGCCTTCTAAATGAGTTCCTTGATTATGAGCTATTTTTTGTAGAATCCAAAATCCCATAGATCTATTTGTTGCTGTCAAGAGGTTAGGCCTCTGAAGCCACCACACATACTTGCGATTCTTAGTAGAGATGAATATTTTTTCATGGGAGATTCATGAGAACTCAAAGCTTGGCCAACCCGAGAAGTGTGTGTCATGGGGGGAGCTAGTGTGGTCAAGCTTCTAATCATTTTCTTTGAATAAGCACAGCTGGAGAAATCAAAGTGGGAATCCGACAAATATTTCCTTTTCTATCCTAGGGTTGTTCATTACTTTGGAATCAAAACACTTTGCTTGGATCTAAAACATTGGAAAAAAAAACATTCAAACAAGTTGTCAAAATTTCAAACTCTTTGGGAAGAACAAATACCTTTGAAAATTCCACATGTTACTACTTCTCCCTATGGGTTCTTATCCCTAGAAGGCTTCTATACATTTGGACCCACATCTTAATTTGTTTCTCCCTAAAGTCAACAGAGGGAACTATTGCCTTGATTCTCTTGATTTCCACATAATGGACCTTGTGGGATGAAAAGAAATTGAGACATAGACATTCAGTTTGAAAAGCTAAACAAGAAAGCATGGTTGTGGTAAGAAGAACCAAATCTAAGCAAGATAAAAGACAATTGAACCTCACATGTTTTTGACCTCATGATTTCTCGCAAAGTCAAAGTTCCCAAGTCGAATCACCAAAAGCACCTTAGTCCAAAGGCTCTCCAAAAATTTCTTTCAAGACTTTATGAAGTTAGAGAGATTTTGGTTTATAACTTTTACAGATGTGCTTCAAAGGACAATCCCAATTTTTACTCATTCTATTATTGTCAAAACCCAAGTCTTTTTCAACGTTTTGAGTTTCTCACATAGGAAGTATAGCATGTTCTTCAATACCGAGGTCTTGTAAAAATAAGTATCTCTAAGTCTAATCTAGGATCAAATTCAACACTCTCATCCATCCCCCAAGCAATAATCAAAATCCCATCTCACAAACAACTCTTAGAATCTTGGAAAAAATCATTCAATCTAGACTCTTGGTAATCCTTCAAATCAAAATAAAAAATCATCTTGTTTGACTAAGTGTGTGTGGATGAATCCTTCTTTATACACTTAGTTGAATTATCACCTTGTGGACAAATTTTATTCCAAGATAACATCCAACATCTTGGTTTTTATGAGTTCATTATCCAAAATCTAAATCAAATCCAAAATCCAAAAGTATAGTATCCTTCTAAGATTCTTAAGATTTTAATCCTTCATACCATCTATCTTTCATTTATCCCATCACCATCATTTTATCCTTAAAAAAACTTAGATTTTCTTCTTTGTACTTAAAGTCTAGACAAATCTAAGGATTTAAAGGCTTTTCTTGTATATTCATGAAACTTGATCCCTATTTTATGGTCCAAACTAGATCTCAACACAAGAGAAACATGGAGAAAAACAAAGAGACATCCACTTCAAGTGACTTGAGTCAAACCGCACCTGAATTTAACCCCATTGGATCTAACAATCCCCCACTCAATCTTCCTCAAGAACCACAAGATCCTCAAGAGGGAGGTTGCCAAGTGGAGGATATCACCTATAATCCCCTAGGAATGACTTAAGATGAAATCATGGAGATAGTCCAAAATCCTGAAAACCACAAGATTGTCAACACAATGATGAGACTCAATCCTTCATAATACATGCCAGCATTAGCAAAGGAAGGGGCTAAAATCCCTTCTGATTATGATGTAATAACTATTGTGGAACCACCTCTTGGGACTATCTCACCAGTATCATTCACACCATGCTTCCAAAACATCATTCAACCCATCCTGCAACCAATATCATCTCATGCTCCAAGCCAACCCATAAATACCAAGGGGAGTTCATTGCTTCATACTCTTTAAACACATCCCCTTTTAAGTAATCAAAACTTGGACACAAATACCCTCCCTCAAGACCCAAAGCATCTGTATTTTCCAATCAGTTTCCATGATACCAACAATGCATCTACCTTCTCCGCAACACTGGCATACCCCTCTTGGGGCCACACAAGTCTCTCTCCCCATGGTATCACAAGGACAAGGGGTTTTATTTGGATAAGGGGGGATATTTGATGCTTCATCATCACTTTCTCAAGGAAACATACCATCTATCCCCCAACCACTTCCCCCACTAACATCAGCATCCACATCAATCCAAGGTTTAGGGCAACCCCCTTTACCCAACATACCAATCCAAAATCAGTTAAATAAAAACAATCCTCCAATCGTGAATCAAATCAAAATACCAAATCATCCAAGCATGCCACTGATATCGCAACACCAGGTGGCACCAATCCAGACATCCCAATCATCCATTACACCATCTACAAGTGTGGTCTGCCAAGGACCTAGCACATCTACCATACCCTCCACCACACAACCAATGGTCATCACTCAAACACCTCAACAACCAACCACCTCAAAAAACCCTCATCACACCATCTCACACCATTTTGAATCCTCCACCTCCACCACCAAATCCAAACATGACCAATCAATATAGCATTGCCTTGCAATCAGCTTAGCAGGCATACGAAAAGGCATTTCAGCAATTCCAAGCCTAGGAAGCTACACAACAAGCCCAACAAGCCACACAAGCGGCCTAGGCTACACAAGTAGCACAAGCTGCCCAAGCATAAGCACAAGCACTACTACAACAAAAACAAGCCCAAAAAGCCACACAAGTTGCACAAGACACATTAGTTGCGTAAGTGACACAAGCTACTCAAGCCATACAAGATGCTCAAGCTACACAAGCACAAGCACAAGCCCAAGCGTAGTCCCAAGCTCAATATGAGGCACACCAAAATCAATCACAAGCCCTATTATAAAAATAGGCTTACCAACAAGATTTCCAACAATACCAAGCCCAACAACAAGAATCCCAACAAGCATCCCAATAGCAAGCATTGTTGGCACAACAACAACAACAAGACCAACAACAAGCATTGTTGGCACAACAACAACTACAAGAATATCAACAAGCATTACTTGCACAACAAAGCTTATAGAAAACTCCCACAAATGCACCACAAAGTCTGAAAGTCACCCCACCCATCATTCAAGCCACAACATCCACCCAAAACACATTCATTCTATTGGCATATGGCTTGTAAGTGTTTTCATTGATGGAAACCTAAGTCATGCATCTGATCTACAATCTAGTTTTGGTTTTCATTAGTAGAATAAAGTGAAGAACAAAGCATTTGGTTAAAGGCAATAATGTCAATCATAATGCATCATTTGTTTATCAGTTCATTTTGTGCAACTCAGGGATGATTTCTACATATCTGTAATACCTTAATCTAGAATTTTTTGGCTACGCGTTCATTGGTATGTGATCTAGGAGATCTAGTGCGAAAATCTTTTTCTTATCTATGCTTGAAGGCCGACCCAGTGGATTTAGTAATCGTGGATGTACAAGGAGTAATTAATTAAATTCTTTCATGCTTGATTTTGTTTGGGTCCTCTCTATGTATTAACTAACTTTGGAGGATACACATAAAGAATTGGTGGTGGATCTAGCAGACAATTGTAAAGAACTTAACTTTTTATCAAATCCAACATAAGAATGTTCAAATTCTTGATAGTGGACATATATATGAGATTAGTTTTATCATTTTAATGATGCAAACATAGTAGTGAAAATTGAATTGGGCAAGAGCGAAGAATATCAGTGTGTAGTACAAAATTCAGTAGAGTAATAGTGTGAATTAATGTGAAGAGAAGATAAGAGTAGAGAAGAGCAGAGAAAAGTGTAGAGTAAGATAAAGGTCTCAGAATCCAATCTATGAGCTTCACCGGAATTATAACTTGGCATGAATAGATGATACTATCTTAGCTCATCCTTTAGATGGTTTTAATCTGAATTTTTGTAAGACAGTGAGCCTTCCCTTTTGAGTAGTGAGCTCTAGGAAGTGTGCCTGACTGTAAGTGCATTCTCTTTTGTAAAACTTTACTTGAGTACTCAAATTGTGGATTAAACTCCATTATGGTTTTTCCCCTAACAGGGTTTTCATGCAAAAATCCTTGTGTTATGGTGTTATGAATATTTCCTCTAAATGCTTGCATCTTTTTTTTAATGTATGGTTTAAGCTTTAGATGAATAAAAAGAAGAATTGTTGAACACTAATTCGTGCCCCCCCCTTCTTAGTGTTCCCTTGAGTCCAACAATTGGTATTAGAGATTTTGGTTCATCTGAAGAAGTTTAGCAGCTTGAGGTGGATCTTGGAGTGTAATGGACTTTGGTAGTCTTCAACAACAACTTTTGGTGGCACTTGATGACCTTGATCAATCTAAAGTAGAAGTCCAAAAATTGAAAGCAAGTCTTAGGGATGCTGAGAAATTCATTCAGTCACTAAAGGATCATATTATTAAATCTAGGGAAAAGAGAAAGGATATCTGTGACCAGATTAAGAAACAAGAGAGCAAAAACATGGATGATGCTCACCTGAATCAGACCTTGAAAGAAATAATTGGAGAATGCAAAAAGCTTGCCAAAGATAATGCTACTTTGAAACATGAGATGGAATCTATGGTGATGAAGCTAACTAAAGAAATTGAAGAAACAAAGAAGAATGAGAAGAACCTTGCTCAGTCCTTAAAGGAGAAATCTAAAGAATGTAGAAGAGTAAATGGAGAATTCATTCAGATGGAAAGTGAACTGCTACAATTCAGAAATAAAGAAGAAGAACTTGGTAAACAAATTGTCATTCTCAAGAATGAACTTACCACTGTGAATGAGTATAAGGAGAAGTTTAAGATGAGTTTTGCTAAGCTTGATGAGCTGACCCAAATCCATATAAATACTAATTACAAGCGAGGTCTTAGATATGAAAGAGGAGAAAGTTCTAGATTTGGATAAAAGAATTTCAAGCAAGGAAGTTAGATAAACAAAGGTGGAAGGTATCTGGTAAGACAACCTAATCCTAAAAATATTTAATAGATATTATTTTTCTTGCAATAAATTTGGACATATGGCTACTCAGTGTAGAAGTAATATGAAATCAAGAGTTCATTTTCTGGTCAGTGTTTCAATTGCAAGAAGTTTGGTCATAAATCAATTGAATGCAAAAATATGTCAAACTATTTTGTCAGTAGAAGGAAAGTTGAATGCTATACATGTGGAAGATTTGGGAATATTTCTAATCAATTCAAATCTAGAATAAATCAATGGAATGATTGGTCTAGACAAGGAAATACTATGTGCTACAATTGCAATAGATACAGTCACATTGCAAGATTTTGTAGAAACCAAAATATGAATAGAAGAGGTTTGGTATACAGAAAGAGATATACACAGGAGGATGACAAGGGAAAAGGAAAAGTGACTAAAAATGAGATAAGAGATTAGATGAAGAAGACATGGGTGAAGAAGAGCGAATCTAATGCTGTAAATGGTTCAACACTGGTACCTACTTACGATAATTCTTCGGTAATTGATCTCAGGTTGTTGACCTAGGGGGAGCTTTTCAAGAAAATATTTCCTCCCCTGTCTATGGATGGTTTTGAAACATGAAGAATGGCCAAAAAGGTGTGTTGATAATATGTAGAAGTCTTGGACATCATTCTCAAGAAAATTTAGAGAATTTATAGGTATGGAGAAGAATTTTTTCTCTCACTGTCTGAGAAAATAGAGTATTCAAAAAACTTAGTGCAAATGCATTTATTGCAAGTTTGTGAAGCTATTAGAACTCTCATTTGTCACTTTACATAGAAGAAGAAGAGAAGGAGAGAACTCAGTGGTAGAATTTCAAAGGAGAGAAGGAAATTCGTTGGCAATTCTCAATCAGGTATTTCAATTATTTTCTGAATCTTCATATAATTTGGTGTGCGGTTAAACCTAAGTTCGAAAAGCTAAATGGAGAAAATCAAAAGGTCAATCATCTTGGATGAATAAAATAGTGGAAATATTAGGTCCATGAAAAATGTGTTGTTTCTCGATGAATTGAAGAAGTTGAATGAAGCCAAACACAGGAATTTGGATATTTGGAATGTGTTTTCGTACTTCGAGAACGTAGAACTTGTTAAATTCATCTTGAGAAGATTAAATGATGATACAAGTGAAGCCACAATAGTGGTTTACAATTTGATGGAGGAAGGAAAACTAAGAAAAAATGACGCCATGGCAAAAAAAATTGGTTTTAGGGGTTTGAATGAACCTACAAGTTCGACCGAACCAAAAAGGGGTTCGATCGAACTAAGGTTCGAGCGAACCCATTAATTATTGGGCCCACATTTCCCGCCCCAAAAAAAGTGAAAAATGCATATTGAAGGGGATTCAAATGAACCCTGGTTCGCTCAAACCAGTGAAACCCCCTTTTCCCACCTCCCTACTCTTTCGCCCAAAAAAAACTAGAATTTTTTCCCTTTGAAGCTCGGGTTGAGGATGAAAATGGAGGAGACTTCATGAACCCAACTGGAATCAGGTAGTCATCAGAATGAGCTATCCAAGGAATATAATTTTAATACTTTTTTTTATTTTATTATGTATTTGTTTTTTAGTTTTATTAAACATAGGTTTTTCATAAAAAATGAAGGTCTCTATTCTGCACATGTGGAAAAATAGTAGATTATGAATTTTTTTTTGTAAAATATGAGTGCACCAGATATTGAAGTCCTTGAGCCAACAAAAAAAAATTGAATTTCGAAATATACAAAAAAAAGTTGGGCATTATATAGTCACGCTATGTTTGAATTGTAATTGGTTTGACTTCGAAACTTGATTAAAGAAAAATTATTCAATAAAAAACTATCTAACCAAGTGGAAGCACTAGACATTGGAGTTACAAATCTAAATTTGAAAGAATTAGAATTTTATTGTTCATAGAAAAAAAGTTATGCATTATACAGTGTACAACACTTTTTAAAAATGTTATTTTTTGAAAAAAACCAGTTTTCGTGGGAGATGGAAAAAGAAGTGCAATTTGATTCCAAAAAGTTTGAAAAAAAGTATTTTTAGAATCTACAGACAAAATGTGATGAGACTCTAGTTTGCATCATCTTCAAATTCCTCATGGTTTAGCCTCTATATGTGCTCAAATGTGAAGATTTAGTTAAAAAATATATTTCAATGTCCAGTTTGGCCAAAAATTGCAAACCACTATTGTGGGATCACCCATACCTTAACTTTGGACAAACCCTACATCATATTGAAGGAAAAAATCGAGAATTTGACTAGATTATGCAAAGTCAGAGATATACCGAGGAAGAAATCCATCCAAAACAAAGAAGTTGAAACCCTAACTAGAATAATCAAAGATTAGAGGGCACTGATAATTGTGACAATCAAGAATCATGTTATGAAGTATATTACACATGAATTTCATACAAAGTATTTTTTAGAAATCGAGAAGGAGTGACATCGGCTGGTGCAGTTTACATTTCTCACAAGATGATAATGGAAGGTCAGGACTTTGACCTATGTGGACTACTAAAGGATCAATTGATGGAGAATGTACAACTGACAAAATAAACAGGCTACCCCTTCAATTTTGGTACTTTGATGATATGTTTGGTACTGTATTTATTGAATTGTTTGCCAAAAATTAACAATGTGGTGTGGAAAGAAAATGAACCAATATGCAAACAAATATACTCATATTCTAGGCGCTTGGCTGATTGGGATCTAGAATTCAAAACTTTCTTTAAGAATGTGCTTGGAAAGTATGGTTCATTCAGTATTTCTCTTCCAGTAAGAACAATTGAGGTTGGTTCCTCTTCCGATAGCATGGGGAGAAAGCAGAAAAGAGAAAAAAAAACTGTGGAATACAACTCTCTGAAATGCAAGACTCTTAGAATTGAAGGGAAAGGAAAAGAAAAGGAAATTGTGAACATTCCAGATGAAGAATCTGATGAAAAAATTGAGAATCCATAGGGAAATAAACTAGAACCAAGAAAGAAAATGTCAGAAGCTAGTGAGGAAGAAGATGATCTAACAAAGGAGAAGCTACAACAACTTATTCAAGAAGAAGGTGGAATGCAGAAAATCTCTAAGTTATGGTCTATTAGACCATCATATGATCAGGATATGATTCTGAGTGTGCTAAATGCTCATATTGAGCACTGTAAGATCAGATTTGAAATTTTGCAAAACATCCTACCTGAAGAAATGATTGAATGTAGTAAAGAAACAATGAACTTTGAGGATAAAGACAAAGAAGAAGGTGGCATGATCTCTCACGTGAAAGGAAAATTCAGGCTATCACTCACCAAGCTGAAGAATAAAATGAATGATCTGAGGCAATGCATAAGTATAGTCAATAACATCTACAACTATTGCATTCATTGTCCTCATGTTGTTGGTAAATACAAGGAGAAATTGGAGCAAATTGAAACAAAGTTGAATGGGATTGGAAAAATCTATGACATCTCTAAAGATCAAGATGGCACCAATAGGAAAAGAATTCAGGAGCTACAGTCTGAACACACAAAAGTTCAGCTCACCAAGAACACTCTTGTGGACACTTTTTGGAAGGTGAAGGATCTTACCGAATGCAGATTGGAGCAGATGGTGGAGATACTAAGGAAAGGTGAGAAACTGGAAGAAGCAATTACAATTCTGGAATCCCTTACTGAGATTGTCAACAGGACATCCAAGAATAATTGTTTTATCATTATCATTGGGATCACAATAGATGCTTGGAATAAATTCCTTCTATAAATGAAGAAAAATCATAAGATAATTTTCTAAAGTGGCAGTCAATTGTTTTCAAATTTTTGAAGTTTTTTCCAAGGGGGAGAACTATCAGCATATATATTCTAAAGTTTTGGATATTTTGAGCACATGTTTTATCTTTTTGGCATATGGTTTCTATTATTTTTCATTGATGTCAAAGGGGGAGAGAGTGCAGTGAAAAATGTTACATCAATCCTAAAGGGAGCTATGTTTTGAAATCTTTTTGAAGCATAGGGAGAGAGAGCAATCTGGCGGCATTCTTATAATGATTCCGACACTTAGTCATTTTTCACTAAGTGTTGCCATCAATTCCAAAGTGGGATATTGTTGGCATATGGCTTGTAAGTGTTGTCATTGATGGCAACCTAAGTCATGCATCCGATCTATAGTCTAGTTTAGGCTTTCATCAACAGAACAAAGTGAAGAACAAGGCATCCGGTTAAAGGCAATAATGTCAATCAATATGAATCATTTGTTTATCAGTTCATGTTTTGCACCTCAGGGATGATTGCTAGGTATTTGTAATAGCTTAATCTAGATTTTTTTGGATATATGTTCATTGGTATGTGATCTAGGAGATCTGGTGCACAAATCTTTTTGTTATCTATGCTTGAAGGCTGACCCAACAGATTTAGTAATCACAAATGTATAAGGAGTAATTAATTAAATGCTTTCATGCTTGATTATGTTTTTTTAGGTCCTCTCTATGTGTTAACCAACTTTGGAGGATACACCTAAAGAATTGGTGGTGGATCTAGCCAACAGTTGTAAAGAACTTAATGTTTTATCAAAGCTGACATAAGAATGTTCAAATTCTTGATAGTGAATATATATATATGAGATCGATTTTATCATTTTAATGATGCAAAAATAGTGGTGAAAATAAAATTGTGCAAGAGCGAAGAATATTAGTGTGTAGTTTGAAATTCAGTAGAGTAATAATGCGAATTAATGTGAAGAGCAGAGTAGAGTAGAGTAGAGCAAAGCAAAGCAAAGCAAAGCAGAGCGAAGTGCAGAGTCAGATAAAGGTCTCAAAATCCAATCTATGAGCTTCACTGAAACTATAACTTGGCATGAATAGATTCTACTATCTCAGTTCATCCTTTAGATGGTTTTATCTGAATTTTTGTAAGGCAGTGAGCCTTCCCTTTTGGGTAGTGAGCTCTAGGAAATGTGCCTGAATGCAAGTGCATTCTCTTTTGTAAAACTTTATTTGAGTACTCAAATTGTGGATTAACCTCCACCATGGTTTTTCCTCTAATAGGGTTTCCATGCAAAAATCCTTGTCTTATGGTGTTATGAATGTTTCCTTTGAATTCTTGCATCTTTCTTTTAATGTATGGTTTAAGATTTAGATGAATAAAAAGAAGAATTGTTGAACACTAATTCACCACCCCCCTCTTAGTGTTCCCTTGAGTCCAACACATTCCACCACCTGATCCAAAAAACTATTTGTTTGCTCAAATAAAAAATCTCTCGCAACAAGTGTTGGACATACAATCTGGGAAAACCACAAAACCACAAGGGAATTTATGCCCTTACCCCTTCCATAGAAGCATTGTGATGAAGCCATTCCCACCAAGCTTTGAGATACCAAAATTCAACAAGTACTCTAGAACCAAAAATACTGAAGATCACATCAGGGAATTCCATGTACACTACATGGAATTTTTCTATGATGAATCTTATCTAATGAGGCCCTTCTCCAGAAGTCTAGCTAGGCCACCATGGAATGGTTCTCCTATCTTCCTCTCGTAATAAAAAAGTTTCAAGAAATTGTGGATGCATTCATACAAAATTATTCATTTAACATGGGCATGGATGTAAGCTTGGAAGATTTTTCAAACCTTAATCAAAACAAGGGAGATTAATTTTCATCCTTCTTCCAATGATAGTGATCCAAGGCCAATAGGAGCAAGTGGGCTATGCTAGAAGAACAACAAGTTGGAACCATCATCTCAAATCTTGAAGGGATCTTAGCCTTCCATATCAAAATTTAGCGCATCACCACCTATGATTATATCATCCCCAATTCTCTTAACATTGAAAGAGCCCTCATATCACAAGGGGGGACACCCACTGATCAAGAAAATCATCCATCAACAAGCTACAATGACAAACCTCAAACATGGTGAGAAAAAAATGTTACCAACAATGGTGTTGTTGACACCAAGGTTGTAATCAGTGCTCCAATGGTAAACACACATTAGAAAATAGACCAACAACCTCAAAATAACACCCAAAACACCCCTCGACCCAACACATCTCAACAAAAAAAAAACCCACAAAAAATCAACAACGTTAATGATCAAGGAAGACCATCCACAAGAAACAATTATCCCCCTAAGAAAAAGTACACACCACTTGGGGAATCAATTGAATCTGTCACGCAATGACTCATTGAAGCCAACATCATCATGCTCCAAGTTATTGAAAATTACTAGGAGCCTCAAGTTAAACTACCATGGTATAACGAGAAGAACCTTTTCAATTTTGATAAGATAGAGGGGCACATGAAAAGTAGTTGATTGAGGCTCAAGAACTTGATCCAAGATCTATTGATGAAAAGACTATCACCATGGAGCAACCAGCTAGAAATCAGGACCTCAAAATATACACGAATTTGATGTTGGATCACAATAAATCAAACAATAATGGAAAACGAAAAAAGTATGGTAGCATCAACAATGTTTATGACCATGTTGTACAACATCTTTAGATGAATGGGTAGGTGTTATCCATATCACAAGGTCCAAAGCCGAGTGTGGAGTCACCACACGAGGTAGAAAAATCACTATCCCCGAACCATCCACAAAAGCTAAAGAACCCCCTGTAAACTCAAAGTCAATTGCCAATGGATACAATGTCTTAGAACAACTGAAGAAGACCCCCGCCCAGATCTCCATCATGGAGTTGCTGAAAATCTCGCCTGCATATAGGGAAATTCTAGAAAAGGCATTAGATACATCTTCTGTACCCACAGATCTTGATGCAAATCAGTTCCAAGCTATGGTCAGACACATCATCTCGCCACATCTCCTCACATTCTTTGAATAGGATCTCCCAACCTAGCCATCTAATAATCATGTGCTTCATCTTGAAGTCTTTGTCCATACAAATAAAGTCAAACGGGTCTTGGTGGATGGAGGTCCAGGGCTGAATATTTGTTCTCTCAAGCTAATAAAGAATCTAGGACTCTCTAAAGATATGATTGAAAAGGGAAAAGACATCACAATCTAGGCTTATGATGATCAAGAAAGAGAGTCTCAAGGCACCATTCAACTTCTTATCAAAGTAGGATCAACCATCATGGAGACTACTTGCCAAGTCTTTGATCTTGACCTCCCTTATAATATTCCCCTAGGGCACCCATGGATACATGGGATGCAAGTTGTTGCATCCACATACCACCAATATGTTAAATTCCCTTATGAAAACCAAGAGGTCATAGTTCATGGTGACCTAGAGCCCTTTGCTTATTGTAGGAACTTGGAAGCCAAATATTACAAAATCCCATAAGTTCCTAAAAATGATGAAGGCCCTACGACTCCATATGTAGACCCATCCACCTTAGCCTCCACCTCTCAGACAAAGACACCCTCCATTCTTGAAATTTCTAATATTAGATTCATTATCCAAGATAATGTATGTGGAGACTACAAGACGAAGAAAGGCACCTTTATAATAGGAGAGTAAGCTCAATCTCCTAGGTCCCATGGACAACCACAACCAGTCGACGTAGTATCTCAAACATTCACAACAAACCCTTCCATATTTAGAAGCTGGGGGGGCCTAAGTTGAGAGGTCAGAGATGAAAATGACATATCAAGCTTGCTATATCAAGACAAAATACCTATACCGGATCTTCCAATAGACGATGATAATAAAGGGCTACAATTAATGCCTGGCATAGGCTACAGTTAATGCCTGGCATAGGCTACAGTTAATGCTTGACATAGGCTACAAAAAGAACAAGAAACTTAGGAAAAATGACAATGGCATGTTAGAACCCATTATTTCTGAAAAGTGCATAAAGAATCTTGGCCTTGGAGGTACTCCTCCTAAGATAACCATATGTGGTAGAAGTACCCCTGTTAAAATATTCAAAGATCCTCCTTGGTTACAAGTATCCAAAGGTCTACCCTTGGACAACTATACCTTTCATATAACTGATGTATGTAGTGATGAGGATTCCCTCATTGACATACACATTTTATTTGAAGACTCTTCCCTATTCATGATTTCCACTATGTATTTTGAGTCAAACAACCAAACCCATGAATTAAACCTAGTGTATCCTCAACTAATAGACTATAACCAATGAGGACCACCGATTTTAGACACATTCGAAAATGATGAGGCCCTCTTAGAATTCATGGGACTATGGGATACTATACCATGCAGAGACCATAAAGAAATATTTGAAACTAATCTAGATAGACATGCATACTATAGGGAAATGATTGAATCCCTCAGTTGCAAAAGTGAAAATCTAAGAGTAATCTCTAGGTCTTTAAGTGAAAAATAAGTTGTGGCACTTTTTGACCTGAAAATAGTAAAAAAAAGGGACACATCTAAGGGTGAAAACCTCTCTGAGGCACCCAAGGATGTGAGATTCAATCTTCCCCTTAGTGCTATTCATCAGGAGAAGTCGCCAATGTTGACAGAGAAGTGTAACCCCATCAACTTGGGGATTGAAGAGACACTGCACATAACCTTCTATGTAGAATCACTTCTGACTAAAGAACAAGAACTTCTTGTTTCATTTATGAGAGAAAGAAAGGTGACCTTTTCATGGACCTACATTGACATGTTGAGACTCGATCCAAAGGTTGTGGTTTGTCATCTTGCAGTATATCTAAAGGTGAAGCCAGTAAAGCAGAAACTAAGGAAAATGCATCTATAGATTATACTATTAGTCAAACTTGAGCTACAAAAACTCCTAGATGATGGCTTCATAAGGCCCATTTATTATTCTAAATGGGTCTCAAACTTGGTACTAGTCACTAAGCCCACTAGGGGCATACGTATCTACACTGACTTCAAGTACCTAAACAAGGCATGCCTGAAGGATGATTTCCCCTTCCAAACATTGACATGATTGTAGATCAAATAACAGGGCATGTTGTCACTAATGGATGGGTTCTCATGGTACAATCAGATAATAATAGCGATTCAAGAGGATCAGCATAAGACAACCTTTACCTATACATGGGGTACATATTGCTGGAACATGATGTCATTTGGGTTGAAAAATGTTGGAGCCACCTATCAAAGGGTCGTGACTCTTATTTTTCATGATATGATCCACAAGTCTGTAGAAGACTGTGGATGACATATTGGCCAAATCAAGGAAGTGATGAGACCACATAGCAGCACTAAGCTCAATCTTTGATAGATTGGAGGAATACAAGGTAAGAACCAACCCGAAGAAATGTGTCTTCGATGTACAATCAGGAAATATTCTAGGGTATATAATATCAATGAAAGGGATCAAGATAAACCTAGTTAAAGTCAAAGAAATTCTTGAAATGGTGTTGCCAAAGACATTGAAATAGTTAAGGGGTTGGAAAAGAAGACTTCAATCCATCTATAGGTTTATAGCATAGTTGGAAGAAAAGGTTGTCCCCTATTCTCATCTACTCCACAAGGGGGTAACATACAAGTGGGATGAAAAGTGTGATCAAAATTTCAATAAAATAAAAGAGTACTTGTGGACACCACTAGTACTCATACCACCAATCTGGAATAAACCACTAATCCTGTGCATATCGGCAACAATAGCTGCACTTGGGGCTCTATTAGCACATCATGATGAGATGGGGAGGGAGAGAGCCATATGCTATATCAATTGAACCATGGTAGGGAATGAGTTAAATTATACATTCATTGAAAAGGCTTGAAAAGGCTTGCCTAGTAGTAGTGTTTTCCTCACATAAATTCAAGCACTACATGTTAGCCCATCAAATTAAACTCATCGCCAAAATAGACCCCGTCAAGTATTTACTCTCCAAGGTGACACTTACGGTGTGGATGTCTAAGTGGGTCATGATCCTCTCAGAATATGATATTGAATATATGGAAAGAAAATCTATCAAGGGACAAGTGATTTATAATCAAAAAGGGGTTGCAATGTCAATAGCATGGGGACCTCATCCATGCACCAGCTCAAGAGCTCCACTCGATTGTAACACCTTGGCTCGCAATGGAGGCTTGATCTCATTAGCAAAATCATCCCACCTCATCTAATGGACACAGGTTCATTATCACTGCTATGGATTATTTCACAAAGTGGGTAGAGGCCATTCCTATGACCTATATTGCTAAGTTCATCTTGAATTACCTCATTTCTTTCTATGGTGTCCCACAAGCCATTATCTCAGATAATGGGACACCTTTCAAAAACTAGAATGTTCGAGACCTATGTCATAAATTTAATATCCAACATTTATTTTCTACTCCATACTACCCCTAGGGTAGCGGCCAAGCTAGTGCTACAAATACAACCATCCTAAGAATCCTCAAAAAGACAGTCAATGAAGTCGGTTGTGACTCACACTTACAATTGAACCCTACCCTATGGGCTTATCGAACAATTATTTGCACACCAAAAGGTGCAACCCCATTCTCCCTAGTCTATGGATCAGAATCCATCCTCCTTATCGAGATCGAGCTCCCATCCCTAAAAATATCACTACAAAATCTCATCACAAATGAAGAATATTAGGTATCATGGTTGAATGAGCTGAAACTATTGGATGAGTGGTGCATGGATGCTTTGAACCACCTTCAAGTCTACTAGAACCGTTTGAAGAGGAGCTATAATAAGAAGATCTGGAATCAGTCCTTTCAAGTTGGTGAGCTTGTAATGAAAGAAAATCATAAAAATATACCAAATCCAAATAGCAAGGGAAATTTTGAACCCAAATGGTTGGAACCTTTCATCATCACTTCAAGCTACAAATCAGGACCATACCAGTTGTCAACACCCAAGGGTGAGCCTTTGCAGGAGCCTATCAAGAAATCATATCTCAAAAAGTTTTATGTCTAAGTTGCAAAGTATAAATCCAATAAATCCAAGAAATCCAAAAATATAAAAATCCAAAAAAATTAGAAAAAGGATTGAAAATGGTAAAGATAAAAATCATCCTCTAGTGAAAACCACTTTTGTGGAACTTTGGGCAAGTACCTTGGTGAAAACCTAACAAACATGAACCTTGTATGAATAAGCACTTTCCATCCACCATGATCTCTACGAATTTTTCCACATCATCCATCACATTCCATTAATCCTTCTATTCAACCATCTGCATCTGCATCATAGCTTGATCTTGTGTTGGTATCATGTTCTCTCCAAGTACTACTTGGCACATTTCTAAGGTTAGTTGGTCCTGCCTATATTGAAGTAGTCTATCGCATCACACTGGGGGCATGTTCCTTTACCCACATTTGGATCAAATTCATGTACATTCTGGAGATCTTCCTAAAATCTAAAAAATCTAAAAACATTCATAAAACTAGAAAAAAAAAAAAAAATCCAAACCATATCAAAAATCTAAAAAAAAGGTCAAAAAGTCAAAAAAGTCAAAAACAGAGTTGTCTTGTCGAACTACGGGTCTCTGAACATGAATGTAGGCAAGGCCATCATTGATGTGCCCCCGAGACACATTAGGTCAATCCTTTAGGAGTCTATCACAATAAATTTGCAATCCATTTGTTCATTTCTCATCAATAAATGAGTTTGTGTCAGTCAAACTACATGGTCTCTGTATGTATAACATAGGCAAGGCTAATCTCTGATCAACCCCCGAGGCCCCTAATATAGGTTATTAGGTTAGGTTCTTGGTCAAAATCTTGGAAATACCAAAAATAGCCTCAAAACATTTCAAAATATCAAAAAATCCAAATATTTGAAAAAATCCATTTGTCCCATTTCAACATTCACCCATAATAAGCATCCACTCATAATAAATCAATTATTTCTTTCATCCTTTGGCAAAACAATCGGAAGCAAGCTTGGCAATCAAAAGTGCGTATTCCAATGTCAGGGTCTTAAGTCTAGATCAATAGTTAAACATGTTGGTCAACTCTTGGTATCAATAGCCTATCATCCAGTCAATCTCATCATCATCTGATAACATCATGTCCTAGAATGCATCCTTCCTACAATGGACATCAACATTAGGCATCATCGTAGTTTAGTCTTGGCTAGCAGTATGAAGAACATTAACTTGTTTATTTACTTGATTTTTTCTTTAGCTTTATCTTATTGAAATCATTCCAATGACCTCTCAATGATGTCTAATCAAACGATTTAGAGAGAAAGGAATGGGGCATGGATCTTTATCTTTTGTCTATTATGCTTGTTGGATATTCTTGTAATATAAGCTTGGCAAATACTTGCTTTATTAGGTGTGTATGGAGGGTGTTTTGGACCACTTATTGACTATTACATTGTTAGATTTTGCCTCTCTGTGTTTTGGTCTGAGATGTTTGAAATATCTAAAGTACATCCTAGTAAGGTTTTCATATTGTAGACACCTAAAAATGACTTAGGCCTACGACCATTATTTTACCACCTTTCATTCTAACATGATTATGACATTGTAATTATGTTTCTAACCCACATTCAACTATTAATTAAATAATTTATAATTATTTAATTAATTCATGATCTTTCATTCTTCTTTATTATTAAGTAAATAAATCTTATTTATTTATTTAATAATGTCACTAATTATCAAAGTCTTCTTGCAATTAATTAAATCTTATTTATTTAATTAATCCTTATCATTAATGTCCTCCTGATTATAAAATAAATATATTTAAAATATATTGGTTTAATATGTCACTAATTCCTAAATCCTCTTAATTAAATAGATTTGCTAATTTATTTAATTAATTAACTACTTCTTCTTAATTAAATAATAATTCTTAATTATTTAATTGTTGCATGTGACACTTCTATATTTTTAAATAAAACAAATCATTTAAAAATGTCACATGGTTAACTGATTCTTCATTTAGTAATTAATTTCAAAAATCAATTACTTATTACCTCACAAAATCCATATTTTGAATTAATTTAATTCAAAATGAAGATATTCTTCTACAAAGCAAGTAATTTCTAAAATTACTAATTTTTTAAAATCTCATCGCCTTATCTTCTGATTTTTACTAATTTCATCTCAAGGTCATGTTTATTCTCCACCGTTGATTTAATTTATTAAATTAAATCTTGTCCACATTGGGGATTGTTTCCCTAACCCTAATTGAGAGTTGTCAACTTGAATCTTGACCATTGATTCTAGGGCATTTCTCAATATCTCATCTCGTCAATCCATTCAAGATTGCATTTTCTATAAAATGACAATCTTGATCTCATTTCAGGGGATCATCGCTTAATCTATTATTATTTTTGTCATTCTCATATCTTAGGCTTATATTACTATTTGCATAATAGAAGTAAAATTCTAGTTTGCATATAGAGTTATTTCAATAAATCCTTCAAAGGCTTTGCTAGGGCTAGGCACATAAAATTTTCTCACAAATATGAGGGCATCCATTATCACAGCAAGCTTGAGGAGGTGCAATGGAAGTGAACCATGGAGTATTAAATGGGTGAGACCTTTCTAGTTTCTTTTTTTTATTATTATTTCTCTTATGCATTCTATTGTTTGATGTTTTATTGACGTGTAGGTATTACTAATCCACTTTTAAACATTGTAGGAAAATAATCCTTGATTACATTGGTGAACCCGATAATCTAACACATTTTTGTAGGTTTTTGTATGGCCTCAGATTCTATTTTGTAGGTACAGGAGTATGAAACAATGCAAGTGCTCTGTCGCACCGCATTTGCAATCGTGAACAATGCATTCGACAGGATGCGACGCATTTGACAACCCTCGTACCGCATCCGCTCGAGCCGTAAATGACTAGTTGTAGTTTTTTTTAGTGTTGTTTTTTGGATTTGACGTGACCATGGCCAATTTTTTTATTTTTGATGGGATTAAAATAAACCAACCCTAGGATAGACATTTAATTCAGAATTTACCAATCCTAGGATAGAAAATTTAATTTGGAATTTATAAATCCTAGGATAGTCACCACATTTTACTTTTGTTTGGTTAAAATGAACCCCATGCTTTTGTGAAGCAATATCTTCACTTAGAATAGAAAATTTTCATTTGGGTTTAAAAATGAATAATTTGTCTACTATTGTTGATTGGATAATAGGTATATGCTCTCCCCTTTACTGGGTGATAAAAAAGCCAAACTTATCCATTTTTATATTTATGCATTTCATGTTTCCTTAAATCCTTTAGAAGGTCTACCGTAGTGGGAAAAAGTACTCACCCTACGGGAACAACCTAAGTGGGAACAACCAAAGCTAGGTTTTCCAACCCACTATAATCAAAAGTGAATTTTGGGGAAACCCATATTCAACGATAGTAGGCAAGATAACCATCCCCAAAGTCTTTGTTCTAAAGATTGGGAGGTCTCCTGAGGGAGTTTATCTATTTCCACGCCGAACGAAAACCCTTACTAAGAACCATAGTGTAGAAGCCATCCGTGTCAGTATCTAGACATTGTTTCAATCACGGTGCAAGGAGAGGGAAGAATCTCCCCCCAAGACACTCACCATATAATCGCCACGAACTGTTTTCTCAAGGGATTCGGTATCCACTTTCATCACCTTGAGTATGCACTTGGAAAAGAAAAAAACATGTGCGCCCTCTAGGGGGTGACATGGCTATGTTAGTCGACGCAATTTTAAGTTGTGGGCTGTGATTGTTATGATGACCCTTTGACTATTAAGAGTGAGTTTGCTTGAAGTATCTTTTTTGTTCAAATACCAGTGCAAACAGAAAAGGGTCATGCTTGATCCTTGAACATACACTCAATGTTTTAATTTCTATGTGTTTTCCAACTATTTTCAAACAAACTTCAACAAACTAAACATCAAAAAAAAAAAAATCTGGGTCAAAAGACTTGTCAAATATGCAAAACAGTGTTCTGTCTTCCAAAAACTTGCCTATTACGATGCAATCGTTCTGTTAAACTGCAATTGCCATATATCGAGCCGCATTCACTCTGATGGGCCGCATTTGAATCATTCTGAGCTGCATTCACTCTTACGAGCCTCAATTGAAACATACAGAGCTGCATTTGCTAGTATCAAACCGTATTCAGTATCTTGAGTTGCATTTGAGAAATATCAACCTGCATTCACCAGACTATGTCGCAATCGACATTTTCTAAACCGCATTCACCTCTGTGAGCCGCATTCACTCTGTCGTACCACATTTTCTACGATGCATTTTCTCAACTATCATCAAACATTTTATTTTAGGTACCATTTTAGGATCACAATAGGGCTCCCTTTCTAGTCCATTATATTGTATTGATAGCTTCACCATCTCCTTAGACAATTACTTTTGCAGATTTTAAGAGTTGACTCTTACCATTCATTGTCAAAACTTTGCATTCAATATTAGGTTATCATTGGACCCAATTACCTTTGTCACTTTGTCAAAACTTTTGTGAATTATTTCCCACTCAATAGTCTAGTGTGGAAACTTCACTTTGTCCTCTTTATAGTCCTTTTATGGTCCATTGGTCTTCCAAACTTGAATCATTGCAAAAAAAATTGTTTTCCCAAGTTGTCCTCTTTAGATCCTTCACTAGTAAGTACATCTTAGGCTCCTTTAGTGACATATCATTTGGCATCTCCATTTAGTATCACACCATTTTACATTCACAAGTCTTTAGTCTCACTTGCATTTCATAGCATTCTTTAAAAATCCAAAGAAACCAAAAACATAGTATCATACTTAGATCATTCTCTCCATCATCCGAAGTTGAGCACAACCTTTTATGGTTGAAACTAGATTACAGAAAAAGAAAAGACTTATGGATTCCTTTAGACAAGACACCAACTTTCTTGAATTCACAACTGGCATGGATTCATTCCCTAATGTCACGAACAATCCTTGTTTTGACATGGGAAATTCCAACATCAATCCTTTCAGTGAAATGAACATCCCATCATCTCCATCACATATTTTTGAACCATTTATCCGACATGATCAAAATGGGGAAGTCTTTGAAGAAGACATATTAGCTATTGCCCAACATCTAGAAGTTGTTGCTTTTGTAGAAGAAGTAGTCTTAAATGACTCTTCTAGATTCCTAGCTATGCTCCTCGACCAAGGGGCTAAGTTACCAAAGGGATTTGATCTTAACACTCTTAGAGCAACTTCTCCCACTCCGCCATCACACAATCCTTCAATGGGAGCCTCTTCATAAAATGTCATCAACACAATCAATGCTACCTCCCTTAGTCATACTACCACCACAACCAACACAACATCTATTGGGGGATCATCTTCCCAAACCAACACCACATCACAATCTATCCCCCAACAAACATCCACCATCCCTTCACAAACAATGGGGGCAACCACATCAAACCTCTTTGGAACTACATCTAGTTCCATGAGTACATCAACAAACCTATTATTAGGTTCTTCAAATACTATGGCAACCAAATCATCCAACCCTTTTGGGAGAAATAAACGAAGAGTTGCCATACAAGGCACCCAACCCACTTCCTCACAAGTTAATACCAACATTCCTGTGACCCAAAACACCAACATTCCTCAAGGCCACAATCTCTTATTTGGGCAAGGCAATCAAGGTGCTCAATCCTTCACTCCATTTGGGCATCAACAAGCTCAAAATCAACAAGGGCCTCAATCCTTCACTCCATTTGGACATCAACAAAATCAAAACCAACAAGGTCCTCAAATTTAGTCCAACATGGTAGGATATCACATCCCCACTTATGCCTCTCAAGTCCATACACATCAGCACATCCCTCATCAAAATACTCATTTCCAACAACCACCTAATCAAAACACTCATTTTTCTCACCGACAACCAATTTCAAATCAACACATCTCATCACAATAGTTGGGGACTCAAGATGCCCCTATCACCAATGTGGGTGATGCTACCAACCATCCCATGGTGGAAGCACTCACATTCCAACTCGCTACTCTTCAAACACAAGTGGAGACCTTGCAACAATCCAATAAAAAGTCATACTTGTCACATGACTTGTGTCCATATCCATTTGACACAACCTTGTATATTCCACCCTTTCCTCATGGATATGTAGTACCTCATTTTCCCAAGTACAAAGGCAAAATAAACCCCATTGAACACATAAGAGAATTCACCACTAGTTGCATGGACATTGCATATGAGCAAACTTATCTCATGAGACTCTTTTCTAGAAGTCTCGCAGGTCATGCACTAGAATGGTTCTCACTATTGCCTAAGGGAATCAAAACATGGGATGAATTGGAAAATAATTTTGTTGAAAACTATGCCTATAACATTGAAATAGATATCGACATTGCCTCCTTATGCAGACTTACCCAAGAGGATGCAGGAGAGACTTTTATTCCATTCTTTCAAAGATGCAGAACCTTAGCAAGCAAATGTCTAGTAGAAGTACCTGAAAAGGAGAAAGTCACCATGTTTGTACAAACTCTCCTAGGACCACTAAGGTATGGATTACAAGTCCATTGTTGCACCACCTTTGTTGACCTTGTTGAAAAGGGTTTTCAACTCGAGAAAGCCTTGATCAACAAAGGCGAATTAAAGTATGGTGGAAAAACAATCAACACCACCACAAATAATAACCCAAGTAGCTCAAATGACAAAACCAAATACTGGGTTAAGAACAAGCACATCACAAATGATGGTGTAGTTGATGCAAAAATCGTCAATGCAACAGGTCATGTACTCACAATCAAAGGAGTATAAAATCAAAATGCACCTGTAACTACACTAGCACCAACTGCCAATGCTATCCAAAGCAATCATGCACAATCTAATCAAAGGCAGCTGCGTCAACCCAGACAATTCCAAAAATGCACATACACCCCTTTGGGTGAACCTATTGAAATTTTCTTGAAGAAACTTCTTGAAAATGACGTCATAATGCTGGAAGAGCCAAAACCATATGACCCTGGTCAGTTCAGGCCATCATGGTGGGATGATAGTTCATTTTGTGATTACCACTGTGCCAAGGGGCACAAAACTTCCTCTTGTCGTCAATTGCGAAATCTGGTACAATACCTCATTGAGAACCACACCATCGAATTGGGTGGTCAATCATTTACATCTAATGTGGATCATACCATACACAAAAACCCACTGCAAGATCATGGTAAAGCTTCCTCATTTGGCACAAAGAATACCAACAATCAAGCCAACCACATCTGTCCGACCTATAATACTATCCGTCCTGCATACAATTATCCTGATGGTACTATTATTAACAATCTTTGCACTGCTGATGAGGATGAATGTGTCAATACCATTACCATTAAAAAGGCCCCGGAATGCAATGTAACCATGCGTAAGGGCAAGGTCACCATCCCAGGTCCTTCTGCACGTCAACCAAAAATCACCATACCTGGTCCATCCGCCAAACAGCCCAATCCAAAACCGGAGTTCAACATTATTGAGCGATTGAATAAAACACCTACTCAAATATCCATTCTAGAACTACTCCATATTTCACCTTGATAAAGTACTGCAAGAGTCGTCTGTCCCAACCAACATTGATGTCAACCACTTTGAGACTATTGTCGGATATCTAAATTTTCCTCATCACATCACCTTTTTGGACAGTGACTATTCCTCGCCCAAACCATCATATAATGACGCCCTTCACATTGAGGTTTTTGTCCACAAGCATAAGGTTAGACGAGTCGTAGTAGATGGAAGAGCAGGATTGAACATCTACTCTCTAAAATTGGTCAAAGCTCTTGGTTTATCTGATGCATGTGTAGATGCTAGCAAGAGCATCGTCATCAAGCCATATGATGATGAAGAACACGTTTCTAAAGGAGTTATTACAATTCCACTCCGGGTAGGACCAGTTATCATAGATACAACATGTCAGGTCCTAGATCGTGACATACACTATAATATCTTACTTGTTCACCCATGGATTCATGCTCTAAAGGCTATTCCATCCACATACCACCAATGCCTCAAATTCCCTTTTGATGGTACTGAGATCACTATCCTAGGAGATCCCGATCCATTTCAATACTGTACCAACCTGCAAGCCACTACCGACCACCATGTACCCATCAATCAAGAAGCCTCATCTCCCACCTCATCCAAATATATTGATCCATTGGCACTCACAAAATCATCCATTCCATCACCTTCTACCACACTATCTTCATCGGCCTCCATCCCAAGTAAAGACCTTCAGATCTAGGACCTTGGTTGTGGAGAGTTCAAATTGAATACGGCTTACTGTATCACTACAATACCAAAGCCATCTAAAGTCTATGGTAGACCATGTTTTGTAGTTGAGCCCAAAATAACTTTCAAGGTTCCACCAAAAAGTATTTTTACATGGTGGGGCGATATGGGTAATGAAGTCATTATTGACATAGATAACTAGATTTACAAAGACCCAACAAAGTTATCTCCACTACCACTGCATCTCTATGGCAAAGGCTATGATATATGCAAAGCCCTAGGTTTCGACAGCACAAGCGGTCTTGGAAAGAACAACAACAAAAGAAGAGAACCTATTATCATGACTGCAAGGCTAAGGAATATAGGGCTAGGGTTTGACCAAGTCACAACTGATGATCAACGTACCCATGAACTTTCAAGTAAGGTTGTAACGACTACAAAAAGTGTTGAGACATGCAAATAATCCCTTATCGAAATTGACTCAAATGAATGGGAATGGGGATCTGACAAAACCGTTAGTGACTATGACATTGATGAACTATTCTTGGAACCTGGCCAACTATCCTTTGAGGAAAGATTCTGACAGGAGTATAACATAGACCCTATCGACTGACATTCCAAAAATAAGGAATGGGTAAGCATTCCTTGGAATCCGGAAGAACACAAGGTGTTGTCGGCAACACCTAAATCATCCCACCCCATTTCTGAGCCCACCCATGAGCCTAACTTACCTGATCCCACTATCCATACTTTTGAAATGCCAACCACTAGTCACGATGTTGATAATTTTATCCCATATTATCATTTTGAATTCGATTCATCTAACTCTGAGTACGGACCATCCATTGCATCTGACATGGAAGTGGAAATTAACAACTTTGCATTTACACTTGAGGAATCAATTTGCACACTTTTCGCATCTTCCCCATCCTTTACCAACACTGACGATGGAATCCCCCTTGTTTACCCACAACTAATCGACTGGGACCAACAAGATCCACCGGTGATGGATATATTTCAGAATGATGGGGCAATTGCAGAATTCATGGAGCTAAGAGAAGGTATTCCATGGGGGGATCACAAAACAGGGTTCTCCATTGATCTAGATTATGTAGCTTACTTTGGGGAGACTATGCAATCCTTCGATCACAAAAATACAAAGAATAAAGAAGAAAAAGAAATATCTTTAGGTGAAAACCGCAAGGCACCTTCTGACAATAAAATAGTAAAAACAAAGGACGCATCTAAAGGTGAAAACCTCTCTGAGGTGCCTAAGGATGGAGGATTGGACTTTCTCCCTGTAACACAGGAAAAATTAGCTATGCTCATTGAAGACACAATGGAAGTTAACATAGCCACACTAGAGAATCCCAAAAGGATTCTCTTGGCCGCATCATTGTCAGACGAAGAAAAACCTGAATTTAAACAATTCTTCATAGACAGGAAAGTTAACTTTGCATGGTCATATGTTGACATGCGAGGCCTTGATCCTGAATTGGTTCTGCATCATCTTCCTTTAATCCCAGGAATCAAGCCGGTCAAACAAAAGTTGCGCAAAATGCATCCACAGATTGCACTACTTGTCAAGGCTGAACTAAAGAAGTTACTGGATGCTGAGTTCATAAGGTCAATAGACTATGCTGATTGGATATCCAATATTGTTCCTGTTACAAAGAAAAATGGACAAATCCGTATTTGCACGGATTTCAAAGATTTGAATAAGGCTTTCCTAAAGGATGACTTCCCCTTATCAAATATAGACATGATTGTTGACCTCACGACAGGATATGAGATGTTATCTCTCATGGATGGTTTCTCGGGCTATAACCAAATTCGAATTGCAATAGAGGATCAACACAAAACGACATTCACTTGCCCATGCGGAACATACTATTGGAATGTCATGCCTTTTGGCCTAAATAATGCAGGCACCACATACCAGAGGGCTATGAAAACAATCTTCCATGACATGACGCATATCCTGATGGAAGATTATGTAGATGACCTATTGGGAAAATCTTTGACAAGGAAAGAACATCTCAAAGTCTTGGAAAAAATTTTTAGACGGTTTGAGGATTACAAGGTTCAATTGAAGCCAAAGAAATGTGTCTTTGGAGTCACTTCAAGCAAGCTATTGGGATACATAGTTTCGCGATGAGGCATTGAGGTTGACCCAAAAAAAGTAAAAAGAATTCTGGACATGCCTCCGCCAAAAGGAATCAGCAAGTTGCGAACACTTCAGGACAGATTGTAGTCTATTCATCGATTCATAGCATAGTTGGCAGATAAGTGTCAACCATTTCAATAACTGTGACGCAAAAGCATTCCTTTTGTATGGGCGGATAAATTCCACATAGCCTTTGAAAAAATAAAAGAATATCTATTGACACCACTAGTGTTGATGCTTCCTATTGAGGGCAAACCATTAATCCTGTATGTCTCTGCAATGACAAATGCATTGGGGGCATTATTGGTGTTAAATGACCATGAAGAAAAAGAAAGAGCCATATACTACATTAGCCGCACACTAATTGGATATGAGCTCAACTACACAACCATTGAAAGGGCATGCCTTGCAATTTTTTTCGTGGCACAAAAATCAAGACATTATATGCTGAGCTATCAAACACATTTGGTAGCAAAGCTTGACCCATTAAAATATCTCCTAAGTCAAGCAGCATTGACAGGCCATTTGGCGAAATGGGTCATATATTAAGTGAGTATGACATACAATATGTGGAGCACAAAGCAATAAAAGGTCAAGTAATAGCAGATCAACTGGAAGATGCACCAATCCAAGCTGCTCATCCGCTGATAAATGATTTTCTGGATGAGTCTATTTTTCACACAGAACTAGCTCTACCATGGAATCTATACTTTGATGGGTCCCACACTGGTCACGGCTCAGGAACTGGCATATTATTTATCACACCACAAAGGGGATTCAATTCCTAAAGCATTTTGGATTTCCTTCCCTTTGACAAATAATATTGTAGAATACGAGGCATTGGTCACGGGTCTCAAAATAGCAATTAAATAGAAAATTCAGACATTGCTCAGATTCGGGGATTCTCAATTGGTCATCAATCAAGTGAATGATGACTGTGACACAAAATATGAGAAGTTGCTTCCCTACAAATGAATGGTGGATAGTTTCCTGATGTATTTCAAAATGATTGCATTTGAACAAATCCCAAGGACACAGACTAAGGCAGCCGATGCAATGGCTACCATTGGATCTCTCCTAGACATCCCTAAGAATGTGTCACAATTTGAATTCTTAGTGGAACAATTGTTGATGCCTGCATATGATATTCTAGAGTCAGAAATGGTGTGCGAGATTGTTGGTCCCAGTTCGCCTTGGTATCAGGACATATATGACTATCTTAAATCCCAAACCCTCCCACCCAAACTGTCCAACAACCAACAAAAATCCTTTATCCAAAAAGCGGCTAGACATACCATCGTCAGTGACACCTTATACTAACGTGGCTTTGATAACACCCTTCTTCGCTATCTGAACACTGATGAAGCCCAAACGACTTTACGAGAAGTACATGAGGGTATATGTGGATCTCATTCAAGTGGCCCAACCTTAGCTAGTAAAGTCACCAGACTTGGATACTACTAGCCAAAATTGGAAAAATATGCTTTTCAGTTTGTACATGTCGGAAATGTCAGGTGCATAGCGACCTAATTCATGCACTTGCATAGGAATTAAGACCGGTCACTTCTCCATGGCCTTTCGCACAATGGGGACTCGACCTCATGGGTAAGATCCATCCATCCTCTTCTAATGGCCATAAAGTCATAATCACCACCACTGAGTATTTTACTAGGTGGATTGAAGTCGTCCCTCTCACCTACATCACCGGTAAGAAAATATCCAAGTTTATCCTAAATTACATCATTTGCCAGTATGGTGTCCCACAATCCATCATCACAAATAATGGCAGTCCATTCAAAAATCAGGATGTTCGTGAACTCTATGAGTGATTCCACATCCAACACCATTTTTCCACCCCATATTATCCACAAGGCAATGGCCAAGCTGAGGTGTCAAATAAAACAATTCTTCACATTCTGAAGAAGACTGTCAATGACGCTGGCTGAGATTGGCACCTACAACTTAACATGCTTTATGGGCCTATCGTACCAGCATTCGTACCCCCACTAGAGCCACTCCATTTTCCCTGGTCTATAGATCTTAGGCCATATTACCCATCGAGGTCGAAATCTCTTCTCTCTGAGTCTCTTTGAAAGGAATGATTGATGATGAAGAGTACATACATACTCACCTACATGAGCTAGAAATTTTACAAGAGAGACAACAAAATGCCTTAAATCATTTACAGGCATATCAAAATCATATCTGCAGAAGCTATAACAAAAGAGTAAAGGTGAGAAAGTTTGAAATCAGTGACCTGGTTCTCATGCAAAACCCCAAAAATCATGTGAACCGTGAAAAGTCTGGCAAGTTTGAGGCTAATTGGCTTGGTCCTTATATCATTACTACCATATTTAGTTCTGAAGCTTATCAGCTGGCCACACCTAATGGAGAACAACTGACATAACCTATCAACAACTTATATCTGAGAAAGTTCTACACATAGCATCCGAGAGCTAGGCTAAAAACCTACAAAACACAAAAAAATGAAAAATAAAGAAAACATCATCCCTTGATGAAAACCTAGCAAACAGGCATCTTGGTGACACCAAAAAAATAAAATAAAAATGGCAAAATAGTAAAAAGAAATGAATTCATCCAATAGTGAAAACCTGGCAAACAGGCACCATGTGTAGTCGATCGTTGCTTTTTCATCTACTGTCACTCAAATCAACCTTTATCCATTTGTCATAATCCCAAAGGCCTGACACATTCATGACATCCGTCCTAAGTCCTATCAATTTCAACCATGGTTAGCAATTTGGTTGACATCATCCCTTACATATCCTTGCTTTTGTCTACTTATCTCCATATCATTGGACTCGGATAATACCTACTATGTTTGGGGGAAAGAACTTTATCATGCAACTGCAGTGGGTGTTGCACATGATCCTACATTCTTAAGAAGTCCTGAAAAAATCCTAAAAATGTGAAAAAGTCTTGAAAAAATCCTTGAAATGTGAAAAAGTCCTGAAAAAATCCTTAAAATGTGAAGAAGTCCTATAAAAATCCTAAAATGGTGAAAAGGTCCTAAAAAAAGATCTAAACATTTGAAAAAATCCTAAGAAAATACAAAAACATCCAAATCAGTGTCAAAATCCAAGATCAAAGTCAATCTGATCAATTCAATTGATCATGTCAATAAATCTTCATCATAGTCTCTGCGCATTTGAATCCCCAAGACATTAGGTCGGTCCTTCTAGGTTTTTCAATATAAAATCATGATTCAAGCTTCTGTGCTTTGGACAACATCATTGGTCATGTCGAACTACGAGGTCTCTTAGTGCACGATATAGGCAAGGCCATCAATCGATGGACCCCCGAGGCTGGACTAGGTTAGTCCATTAGGGTTCATGGCACTACACGTTCACACACGTCAAATTTTCTCCAAATCAAGCGAATCTTATGTCAATCTTGAGCTATCAGTCTATCGGAAATCTTTTTCATCAAACACTTTCAATCAATTTAGCATGTCAGCAATAACATGTAGTCAAAATCAGATCAAGACAATTTATCATGGAAAAACTTTGGGTTCTTCTTTAGATATATCCTTCTGAGAGGCAACTCTTGTCACTTCTTTATGCTTTTTGATTTGTCCTTCCTAAGCATCATGATCATCATCTAGCATTTTGATGGATTCTCCTAACTCCGAGAATCGATCTCCTAGATATCAACGTTATTTAGGATGTGTCCTTCCTAAATTTGATATCGCTCAACATTTGGCAACACCTGACATTAAAACACTTGGCAAACACTTGGAAAACTCTTTTTCTATCTTTTGATGATTATCATGATATTGGTTCCTTATGTCCTAGGAACCACGACATACCATGATGATTATCCTTGACTGCTGATAGCTCTACTATTAGTTTCTCTAGGATGTCCTGACTTCAGGATTTAGAGAAGCAACGACGTAGTACGATGATTTTACTGTCTATTTTTTTCATGTGGCTAGTTTCTCAAGGATGTCCTACCATCAGGATTTAGAGAAGCAGCGACATCTCATGATTGGCTTGGTTTTTTTGGCGGTTGGTCATGACAAAGTGACTAGGGGCAATTGTGTTCCTTGCATGAGTCATGATCATCCTTTGTCTGCGACTGTTGATCTATGTGATGGTTTGACCTTGCACACTATTGATCTATGTTATATCATAGTGTTTATCGACCATCATGACATTTTCGCCCAATGATGATTAAAGAGAAATAACTAGAATAGCACTATAGCAAAGCTTTGAAGGATTTCTTTTTCCACACTAACATGCATATCTTTCTTCACACTAACATCAATCTTCATCTTCTCTTCTTTCATTCTCTGATGATATCCTATGACATACAAAAACCAAAGTTGCATACATAATGGCATGAGCATTTCATATTCACATCTAGATAAATCAAATACCATAATTCACATTGCACAAATGCTATCATTTTCATCCATTCATAAAACCATCATTTTCATCAACATATAAGCATCATAAATAAACATCTGCATTAGCATATAGGAATCACATCATCACATTACACAATGCATCCATAACCACATCCATAATTGCATTCATAAACATAAGCATAATGTCCATACACCTCATAGCATCATAAGAGCATCACATAAGCATATGATAAAGCATTAGAATACCCTAACACATAACATCGTATAGGCCACATCAAAATTGCATCGCATATATATATAATCTCAAAAATGTCATGTCACAGGATAGAGTCATATGATATCCCAAAAATAGAGATCGCAGGCTCGAATATCAAAATATACAAGTGTCTAAAAGCAAGTCCTAGGATGGCCCTCCTCCATCCCGTGGAGGTGAATTGCGAGGTGCCTGTGGCTGACCCATCAAGTGAAAAGTGACCTGAATAGGTGTCCTCTCCTATGTCTCACTCTGAGATCCCGTAGGATCAGTAATAGGAGGCTGACTCTGCCCAATTTGCTACCTTGAGGACACTAATCTGTGCCCATGCTCTGACTTGTGACCATGGCCTGATGAATGCCTGTGTGAGCTATGTCACCTATGGCCTAATGAATGGCCTGATGTAGTAGATCCCCTAGCAATAGTGTGACTGCTGCTGCTATGTGTCCAACTGCCACTACCTGTCCTACTGTAGGATCAGGACAAACCTGGATCTCGTCGATCTAGTGGAACGACCTGCTCATATAAAGCTCTATATCGCTCCCTCCTCTTTGCCATCCTGGCCAACTCTCTGGCCATATCTCTTGTCGGCCCTGAGCATAACTCAAAAAACTCTATCACCCATCGATCTAACTCCTACCGTCGAAGAACAGACTGATCTCTCTCCAACTGGGTGACCTCTAACTCTACTGCCAAGGCCTTGTTTTGAGACAAGGCTGCATCAAGTCTACTCTACAAATCGGCGATCCACTGATCAATGGTGGCATCGATAGGCAAAATGGATGATCTATCACCCTCATCATCCCTGGAGATCATATGCTCCCCCAGTCGCTGATCTGCCTCATCCTCCTCCTCCTCCTCCTCATCTCTCTCCTCCTTAGCCCGGACCTCCTCCACATATATATCAAGCAGGTGTCCCCCAACAAGTGGACCTCCTCTGCTCTCTCCTCCACCTCCTCCTCTCCACCTCTGACCTCCTCGACCCTCCCCTCCTGCTCTCTCTCCTCACCCTCCTCCTAAATGGGTGACAATGGTACACCACCCACTCTCTACCTAACTCTCTTGGGCTTCCTTCGCCCTCTACCATCCCTCCTCCTCCTCGCACCCCTCCCATCTCCTCCACCTCCTCCATCTCCCCCACCTCCTCCATCTCCCCCATCTCTACCTCCTCCTCCATCTCTACCCTCGACACCTCTTCCATCTCTCCCTCCATCTTTGCGACCCTGACCTCTCCTTCGTATCTGTGGAATGACTAACCTCTAATCTATCAGTGGTGGACCATCTAGATCTATCTACGGGATGGGCTTGTGAATCTGCCACCAGGCATCAAACTCAATAGATGTCCCTAGATCTGTTGGACCCCCTCTCCACACCCACTAAACTGCCACCAAACCATCGACCTACTGCTCGGCCACTATCACTGATATGGGTGGCCCCCACATGGTCTCCCTAGAAGACTGAGCATACTCTATCATGCCTACTGGCACAACCTTCTGCTCTCCAAACTGTCATAGTACTTGCTAGGGAAGGTACATCTCAATAATCTACTAAGTCTGTACCGTGCGGCCAATTAGATATAGGAACTGTCTGCAAAAGGATAAGTGGCCACCTCATCTGACCACTGAGCACAATATCTGTAATACCTCCAAACAAAACTGATCATCGTATCAATTTGATGATGCTAATACCAGGTATCTCCCACACGACTCTAGCTAACTAATCCCGCATACAAATAAACATATGACATCCCATCACCTAGTTGCTAAATCTGCACCAGTGGTCAAAAAATGGGAATGTGCTCCCATACCCAGATCATCAAGAGGGTAGTGCCACAACTGATACTGTGCCCCTGGTGGTAAACAACCTCATGCAACTGATGATAAAACATGGCCAACAAGTAGGGCCCCCAAGAAAAAATGGTCCTTTGTCCTCACATACGGACTAGTACATCCCCCCATCCAATGGGAAGTCCATGACCACGGGGATCTGGGATCAGTAATCCGATAATCAAGGTCATCAGCATGGCATCAAACCTGGGAAACTGGTCAGCTACAACATCCCAACCGATCTCGTAACCGTCCATTCCCAACTGGGCACCATCAACACCCTCATACATCTCTAATAGGGCCTATCACCATCAGTGCGGATCATAGGTAACTCTCTCTCTACTAATCAGAATGCAAAGAATGCGATAGACATCCTCCAAGGTCACTATCACCTCTCTAGTAGGTAGGTGAAATGAATAGGTCTCTGAGTGCCACCTCTCACAAAGAGCTATTAGCAAACCCCTATTTGCCCAAATAATGGGCATATAAGTGACATGGTACAGACCTAGTTCCATCAGCCGTTGTCTTTGTCTATCGCTCAGGCGATCTCTAAAGGCATATGTCTCCAGTCGAAACTCTCGGGTATAAATTGGCACAAGCTGACTCTGCACAAGAAATGCGAAGGATTAGCACATATTGAGTAACATTGTGGAAAGTTTACTACTACTGACACGTCAAGGGTGCATCCAAACTAATCTCAGAATAAATTCAACAAAAGTCAATTTTGGTCAACTGCAATTGCATCGTGTTGACCACAAATGCATCACAATTATTCAATTGCGGCTCTACGCATGACAATTGCATTGCGATTTTGTGAATGCGTTGTTCTAGCTAGTAAATACGCAACCTAACAATGAATGCATCGTTCTAGCTAGCAAATGCACAACCTTACAACGAATGCATCATTTGGCATGACAATTGAGTTGCGATTTGGAAAATGTGTCGTTTGACTAGCGTTTGCATCACAAAAATGGCATATGCGTCACAAAAGCCACACTTGCGTTGCAACCTGACGATTGCGTCGTTTCCCTTTGCAGATGCGCAATCATACAAAAAACCCTAACCTACCCATCGCACTTGCATCACGACGCAATAAAATCCGTCGAATGCGAAGGCATTTGCGATTTATGTGACATCATTTGCATCATAACACATATGTTAGACCCCCCTAAAACCGTAATAAATGCATTAAATGCAAAAAATTGACAAGTTGGATAGGGTACTTACTGGTGCCTCTGCGCCCTCGGGTCGTCGGAATGTTCACATGTAGTATCCACGGTGGGTAGTCGCTGGAATCACCATCATCTCTCTGAGCTTTGATTTCTAAATTTTCTATTTACCAAATGAGCAAATGACACTTGGATTGACCTTTTCAACCTATTTATAGGTTGAAAATTAGGGTTTTGACCTAGTAGGTTCTACTGGAGGCTCATTTAACCACCTTTGACCGACATTTTGGCTAGCTCAATGTCCTCCATTTTGGAAATAGATCGCGCCATCACTTTTTTGGTCATTAATTAAATTGGTTGGGATATTTTCCAAATTTTTCCGACCCGAGGTTGAAATTCAAAAATTTTCTCAAGGGGGCATAGGCACTCCGTACCTTCACTGGGGCATATTTTGGACTTGTTTTCTTTGCCACAATGTGACAAGCTACATTATGACAAAGAGGGGCAAATGTAGACACCTAAAAATGACTTAGGCCTACAACCATTATTTTACCACCTTTCGTTCTCACATGATTATGACTGTAATTATGTTTCTAACTCACATTCAACTATTAATTAAATAATTTATAATTATTTAATTAATTCATGATCTTTCATTCTTCTTGATTATTAAGTAAATAAAACTTATTTATTTATTTAATAATGTCACTAATTATCAAAGTCTTCTTGCAATTAAATAAAATCTTATTTATTTAATTAATCCTTATCATTAATGTCCTCCTGATTATTAAATAAATATATTTAAAATATATTGATTTAATATGTCACTAATTCCTAAATCCTCTTAATTAAATAGATTTGCTAATTTATTTAATTAATTAACTACTTCTTCTTAATTAAATAATAATTCTTAATTATTTAATTGTTGCATGTGACACTTCTATATTTTTAAATAAAACAAATCATTTAAAAATGTCTCACATGGTTAACTGATTCTTCATTTAGTAATTAATTTCAAAAATCAATTACTTATTACCTCACAAAATCCATATTTTGAATTAATTTAATTCAAAATGGAAATATTCTTCTACAAAGCAAGTAATTTCTAAAATTACTGATTTTCTAAAATCTCATCCCCTTATCTTCTGATTTTTACTAATTTCATCTCAAGGTCACGTTTATTCTCCACTGTTGATTTAATTTATTAAATTAAATCTTGTCCACACATTTGGGGATTGTTGCCCTAACCCTAATTGAGAGTTGTCAACTTGAATCTTGAGCATTGATTCTAGGGCATTTCTCAATATCTCATCTTATTCGTCCTTTCAAGATTGCATTTTCTATCAAATGACAATCTTGATCTCATTTTAGGGGATCATCGCTTAATCTATTATTATGTTTGGCATTCTCATATCTTAGGCTTATATTACTATTTGCACAATAGAAGTAAAATTCTAGTTTGCATATAGAGTTAATTCAATAAATCCTTCAAAGGCTTTGTTAGGGCTAGGCACATAAAATTTGCTCACAAATATGAGGGCATCTATTATCACAGTAGGCTTGAGGAGGTGCAATGGAAGTCACCCATGGAGTATTTAATGGGTGAGACCTTTCTAGTTTTTTTTTTTTTCTCTTATGCATTCTATTGTTTGATGTTTTATTGACTTGGAGGTATTACTAATCCACTTTTAAATATTGTAGGAAAATAATCCTTCATTACATAGATGTTAGCTATGAAAAAGGATACTCCTATCTGTTTTTCAAGTCAAATTCCATCTCACTAGATACAATGTCATCCTTGTCCTCTATACCTTGATGCATCCTATCTATGTGTGTCATCAAACATAAGGAAAGTAATCTCTTTACGTCCCTAATCTCTGATAAGTGAAACATCATCTCTCTCATTATCTCTAATAAAGTCTCGGTAAATCATGGACTTGTTGGATCCTCTTTTCATCATCTTATTTCTTCTTTATTCTCTCTACACTAACATGGTATCATGACAGTCAACCAAAAAAATCACCAATGCATTCATCCTGCATCCGCAAATCAGAAACATACATACATCTCATATTCAAAGCATAAATCATCCATTTGCATAGTCATTGCATATCACATCATACATTTTACATTATCATTTAAGTTACGAAGAATAATATAGATTTTATATTCTGAGTATCTTAAATCATTGCATATCATCAGCATCTACACTCACATCCATATATCATTGTATCATCATCATAAGACATGTATAAAATAGATATAAAATCATCACATCCATATCATTTACAAAATGAAAATGCATCCATGACATTCACATAACATCACATACATCTTGGTATCACATCATCCATTTTGTATTATCATTTAGGACATAATATAGATTTGTTATTCTAAGCATCTTAGAAGTCATTTGCATAACATAAACATTTACACCCATACTGCATACATCATCTTATAAGTGCATAGAAAATATACGAAAAATAAATACATCCATAAACATTTGCATATCATAATCATCCATCACATAATATCTCATGAAAATAAAGTACGTCGCATCCATATAGAATCACATTGCATATACATAAAACATCAAATGCATCCATACATGAGGACTAAATAAAGTGAACACATCATCATAAATCAATTGAACCCATATCATATATATATCAAAAAATCATAATTGTCATGGTACAAAATCTGACTCAAGTGTATATACATCAATCACGATACAAATCCTACGAGGCTATAAAAATGGAGCTCTTGAGTGTATATGAAAGAAAAATGCCAACCCTGATGGCCTCTCCCCTTGCCTGCTTTACCATCTGGTTGATCTTTTTCCTACAAAACCCCTGTCTACTGAGAATAATTTGGCTGACGAAGAGCCATGGGCATAGCTTGATGATAGTGAAATTTGTAGTAATCAACCTCTCAAACAACCTCGCAGTACATCCGTGCTGGTATGGTCCTCCCTTGGGATGAGGCATCCATGATTTCCAACTGCTATCTGCAGCCAACCTCCTGAGCTAGTTGTAGCTCTATGGTATGTCTCTATTTCCACTCATGATCTCTCTCGGTAGTGAGGGCATGGACCTGCTGTTTGGCCTAATCTCTCTCTAATGTGACAACCTGAAACTCCTAGCAGTCCTAGTCCTACTCACCAATAACTACCTATATATGAGCCTATAATCCCTGCAATTGTGCCTGTAGCTGTTGTATTTGTGGATCATGTGGCTGATGTAGCTATTATGCCTAATGGGGCTGTTGTGCAAGATGTGGTTGATCCTACTACTGATTAGGCTTGTGTGGAGGTTTCCCATCACTGGGAAGTGCCCCTAGATCCTATCCCCTCACTCCTTATGCTCTCAAAGCACTCCTCCCCCTAGGCCTCCCCTATGGAAGTGTTATTGTTCGATCTGTCAGCTGCAGTGGAGATTTGAACTACTTAGCATAGGCCCATGTAACCGTTGGATCTATTGGCCCCTAACCATAGGATGATGGCCTATCAACCAACTGATTGAAAGAATCAACTACATTGGATATTGGGATCATCCACCCCCACGTAGTCTCTTGAGTTGATCTAGAAAGAATAGTAGTGTACCCATTGCTAGGCCTATCCTAAACCTCTCCAAACTGATGGGTCACCCTATCTAGAAGATATCGCTCTATAATCATGTGCTTTGTCCCCTACATCAGTCAGGTCTACTGGGTATGGAACAACTACTCTACATCATTATACCAGGCAAGTATTTGAAGCCATGGTCGCTAGGTGAATGATGATAGATCATCGATGATGCAATGCCAATAAGGAAGACCAAGCTATCTAGTATGTCATAGGGTAATCCCGTTGCCATATCTCCAAACCATAGGATCATCGAGCTCTGTATCAACCAAGGTGACAATAGGTTGGAGCACGACAATATGCTCCCAGGCCCAAATATGTAATAGTGTCACCCTAGTGCCAATCGTATAACCATCACAGTATGTGAAATCATGTAAGTCATGGTATAATGAGGTCAACATCATTGGTCCCCAGGAAAATAGGGTCCTCTCCCTCAGCATCCTCTCCTAGGTCAAACCCCATCCTGGACTGAAAAATTTGCCCTGTTGATCTGCAACCACTAACCTAGATATAATGGTAGCTATAATCAACCTGAAAAGTGGCACCCAACCTCTATAGAACTCTAAATCAATTTGACCCTCAGTCAATATAAGGTCCTCAAACCCCATGACATCATTACATGCATTGGTGCTAGCATCTATATCATAAATCACATGAGAGTTATGTATCGACAACCATAGGATCTGCCATACATCCTCTAGTGTTACAGTTGCCTTGCCAATCAGAAGGTGAAAGGATGAGGTCTCACTATGCCATCTCTCGCACAACACAGTCATCATCACAAGGTGGGTCTGGACAATGGGTGCATAAGCTATATACCAGAGACCAATCTCCCCTAAATGCTCTTGTCATATCTCAGATAAAGTGCCTAGCTTTCTTAGAACTGAGGGCCAATGATCACATGAAAATATAGGTTGGATCACCTCCTGCACCCACGAAGCACCAAATGCCAAAAATCGTAAAAATATTTGACCCTATTTTGGATTTTTCAACCCTAAAACAACAAATCCGTCACTGTTTGCAAAAGCATCACCATTTGTCAAACTCCAAATAGTGACGTTGGACTCTTTGGAAATGCTAAATCAACCCTAGCATTGCCATTTTCACAAGCGTCACCCTTTGATTGATAAACTCTAATTTCAAATTAGCTCAAGTGTCGCTTTTAACAAAAGCATCGATGTTTGAGAATCTAGACCCTAATCTCCAATTGTGATCTACATTGTCATTTGCACTAGCAGTGTTGTTTGACATTCCAGTGTCACTGATTAAGTGTTTGCAATTTGCTATATAGCGACACTATGGACTTTGACTCTTTGACATGTAATAAATGCATTGAAAAATCAAAATTCAAAGTTGGGTTTGGGTCACATACTGATGGTCCTGCGCCTGGAGGTCTCAGGAAAACGTGAACTCACTCAAAAATGTGTCAGGGAAGCACTCATTGCACCATCTCGCAGAAGGGTCAGAGCTCAAATGACTAAAGCTTCTAAAGTGTGAATGCACAAATGAATGGAAACTGACCCCTCTAAGCCTATTTAAGCATGAAAATTAGGGTTTTTTGCCCCTACTTAGCCATCAAACTAAGGTTTTGTCCCGCTGGCACCGTTTCCCCACCTGAGGCTTGTTTCACATCTTTTTCTCATGTTTTGGTGCATTTTCAGCACCCTAGAGCCTTTCTGGACCCTTCAGGTAGCTTGTCATCTTTTTTCGATAAATCCCCCAAAAATCCAAATTTTCATCCAATCTCTTGAGAGGGTAGTATACCAGCATAATTCTTCTCACTGGGGCAGTAGTGGGGCATGTAAAAAATAAAAAAATCTTTGACTTTTGATCTCGTCAGTGTTATTCTTTGAACCAACACAAGAGATTCATTACTTCAAATAGGGGCAAAATGTAGACACTCAAAATATCTCAATTGATATTATGCACTTTATCTTGATTCTTCCTTAATCATTTCTATACTAACTAGTTAATTGAATAATCTCTATTTAATTAATTAAATTTCCTTCTAAAATTAGATAATACACTTTATTAGATTATTTCATCATCTCCCAATGTTCTTCTTTTAATTAAATAAATCATTTTTTTTAATTAAATCCTAATGTTCTTCTTTTAATTAATCCTAAATTAGTTAGCTCCTAACACTAATCTCCCATTCCTCTAGCTTTTAACTCCACGCTAAAGGTAAGTCAACCTTGGTCAAGTTGCACATGTAAATCAATTTATTTTATTTACTAATTACCTTATTTTCTTTCAAAAAAGACATATTCCTAGAATATTCCACCTGTTTGACTTTTCCCTTCCAAAAGACTTTTGTCCTCTTTCTAAAGCCACCTTGGCATTAAAGAGCTCTTACACAAGCCACCTTGGCTTTAAATAGCTCTTACACCTCCTCTTACACAAACCACCTTGGCTTTAAATGGAATCTTACACATTCTCTTACACAAGACACCATGACATTTATTCTTCTTACACATCACATCTCCCAAAATATGCTCACACATGTATGAGCACATCTCCTCCAAGATTCATTAGCATGTTGACAAGTGGAATTATGCTATTGGTCTATTCTTTAATCCCACATTGATCAATATTCTTCACTCTTGAATCCTTGGATTCTATATATAGAGGCATCATTCTCACAATATGGATCCAACAATTAAGAGAATAATCACTATAGGCATTTGTTTTCATAGTTTTCATCATTTTCAAGCAATTTTAGCTAGATTATAGGAAATTTCATACTTGGTTCATCACAAATCGATCATCAAGCTTATCAAGGGGTTAGGAAAGGGCTTCTTTCCACATCAAAGGAGCACTAATCTCCCTATGGGATGCTAGTTTGAGTATTAGAATAGCATTTCATTAGTAGTTTATGTGATATTCTACATTGTTTTCATTTTCTTATACTTAGATGAATTTCATAGGGAATGCTTAGTTCTTACTTGTTTCTTGACTAATGATCACTTGTTTGTTCATGTTTGAGTAGGTATAGCAAGAGCATTCACACATCCAATGACCCTATTCTAAATACTCTCCTTCAGAATATGGGTAAGATGCAGAGCCAGTTGGCAAGTCTCTCCCAAGCATCTGCCCAACCTATCTTCCAACCCTTCTTTTGACATAGCCCACTATCGATAGAAATTTTAAACATTGCCTTCCCACAAGGAATGGATATCTCAAAATTTGAAAAGTATGTCAAAAAATGGGATCCATAGACACATGTGTCTTCCTTTAATGCCCTATGCACACTTTTTTTCCATCACAATGCATTGATGGAAGACTATTTCCCTGATCTCTCAAGGATACAACACTTGAATGGTACCGTTCCTTGCTCAATAATTCCATTTTCTCATTTGGTCAACTAGTGAACTAGTTTCTCCAACATTTTCAACCTAATTCAAATGTGCAGAAGGTATTCATAGGGAACTTGCAAAGGCCTTGGCAAGAGAAGTTTTCCCTTATGAAGTACCCTTCTTTCATGCATTTGTGTGCATCACTATAGGAGTATCAACAAATGGTAGTTCAATTCAAAGGATCCTCCTTACACTCTCGTTCTGAAGCAAAATCCATCATATCAATCTCTAGGAAAGGTAAGGCTATTGTGAATATAGTAACCATTGTGGATGACAATGGCCTCAAGCGCAACCAAAATTTTAGAAAGTTGGTAGAATCCTATTTTTCCATGTTGCAAAAGTTGGTGAAGGATAAGATTATAACCTTGCAGAATCCATAGACTTTTAAGGAACCTTACCCTAGTTGGTACAATGAAAATACCTACTGTCAATACCATCAGGTCAATGAACATGATATCAAACGTTGTATGCACTTGCGTCATGAGATACAAGATCACATCAAGGATGGTACTATTCATGTCTTGGTGGAAGAAAATAAAATACAAATAAATTAGTGGAAAAAGTGAACAGTGAGTTGCAAATATACATGTAGCTATTTTTGTCACATTCTTCCAACATGATTGTTGATCCATTCAATTCTATCACTCAACCCGAGGCCTATGTCAACATGGCCATGGTTACTCCCACTAAATAGTTAGCGACCGGTTCACTGGATGTGATATTCACCTCACAAGATATGCCTATGAACAATAAGCCTTGTCCCCTCTACATTCCTGCTCGCCTCAATGGAAACATTATGATGAGGTTTTTGGTTGGCCCCACGAGCCGTGTGAATGTTATTACAAAAGAAGCATTGTTATTGAATTCATTATAGAGGAAGGAGTATGAAGAAACAAAATCCATCATCCGTACGTATGATGGTCTTTGTCTCAAACCATATGGCCTGATAACTTTATCTATCCTAGTTCGACCTAGGGCTATTGACATGGTTTTCGATGTTATTCCAGAGTAAGATTTGTTTAGGTTGAAGCTAGGCATACCTTGGCTAGCTTCTATGAATGGGAATGTCTCCATAATTCATAAATGTTTAAAGTTTTCCCATGAAGGTGTTGTGCACGTAGTGCATGACAATCGATACCAGCCTCTAGTGTCTAGTGGGGGATATTCATTGGATCACTTTTGGCCCACCCCAATTGGTCTGCTTCCTCCAAGGATGGACCTACTTTATAAGAATTACATAAAGTATAAGATTAGGGCAAGGGATTGCTGAAAATGACCCTTCTTATAGCACAAAATCTAGTCGCCTCCTCTTCTCAAAAGGGAAAAGAGAAGCTTTCCGCTTCTCAGGCTGGCTCGTCCACTCCCCTTTCTTGGGAGGAGTATTGGATGAATAATTTTGGCCTTTACCCACTAAATCTGATGCTTCTTACTTGTCGTAGACCCAAGATTAGGATATTAGATCTCCCTATTGAGCCCCCTGGGCCTTGGTACTATTTGTACAACAAAAAGAAAGGCTCTCAAAGAGAATTTTCTCCACAGCCTCCCACCGCTTCTACTCCCAAAGTAGTAAATGGTAAGAGGCCTGTTGTTGAAGCACTTGAGATGACTCCCCCTACTACTTCTCAAATTGTCCCTCCTACTCCCATTCAAGAGTTTGTTCCTCCACTGGAAAGGACTCTAGTGGATACTCCCATGGCTAAACAAGAGCCTTTTGTTCCTTCGTAGCCTTCGGCCTCTAGCTTGAAGAGTTAGATAAAACACCTTGCATGTGAGCATAAGCATCAGTGAAAGGCTCTCGTTGTTCAGCAGACCACTTTGTAGAAGAAGGACAAGGAGATGGCCACTCTTGTGTCAGGGCTTCTTGTTGTGGCTTCCCCTCTCCTTTCTCCTACTTTTTCAGCCTATTTCAGTCTCACCTCCGAATCTCAGAGTGAGTGTGTCTGACCCCAAAAAGGTGCAGGTATTTATAACTCCTTTAGTGGAGCCACCCTTGTTGATGTCCCTTCTAAACATCCTACCATTTCCAAAGCCTATGAATATTTCAAACACTTCAATGGTATCCGTTGTGGCTTTCTCCTCCTCTTCTCCCCCTATGCCTCTTGCTTTTTCTATGGGGATTTCACATCCCTTGATGAAGCCAAAGGTAGAGGATGGTCCCTTTAGCAATGAAGGAAATAAGAGGATCCCACCTTCTCTATAAGGTGGTCCTATATTTCCTTATTCTTTCCTAGTGACAGAGCAAGCCCTAGCTTCCCCTAAGTTCTTCACCACTCCTAAATCGTTCAGTGAGTGTAATAGTGAATCTTAGGCACAGTCTTCCCTATTTGTTGAGGTAAAACATAGCACTCTAGTAAAGTGCATGTTTACCTCTCTGGATGAAGTTTTTTCCTTGTCAGTGATCTTCACAAAGTTTTTGACCCTAGGTCCACAAGAACCTAGTGGAGGGGACCCTGCAAGTCCCTCTTCCTTAACCCTTGTTGCGAGAGGGTCAGAAGCTCCTCCCCTTAACATTCCACCACTGTAGGCTCATCCTCCTTCCCTCTATGATGATCTAAAGTTGGAAGCAAATGACCTCTTAGTTGATTGGTGTTAGGGGGAGGCCCTTCTTTATCTTTAGATTAGATATGTATGTGTGTTGTGATTTTTCCCCTGTGATCATGCTATGTATTCCTGGATAACCCTTATAACCCTTGCTGGTGCTCAGATACATCAGTGATTTTTGTGTCCTAAACCTTCTTCTATTTGTTTCATCATTCTTCCATATTTGTGACTTGACTTTCAAAAAATTAGGGACAATGCAAAGCATTGGGGGCATTTAGGCTTCCCTTCCATGTTGACCCAATTTTTATTTTAACTTTTTCTTCTTGTGCATTCTTCACATGGTTTGATATAGTAGGGGGTTGATGACAGTTCATTTATATACTACTATTATACTTATATACATATATTTATGAGCAACTCTCACCTAGAAATATCATATCACCCTTGTGCCCTTTATTGGTGTTTGTCTATATTTCTCGCTCTTTTTCCTTCATTTTTCTCTTCTTTCCTTGAGTTTTCCCTCTCATGTGTGACACCTCCATCTCTATAATGCTTTGATTTTCAGAAAATGCATTCGTTGCCAATGAATATTTTCTTGAAATTTCTCATGAGCATTTATTTTTAAAACTATATTCGTGACTAGGACCCTAATGGAACATGTTTCCTTCATCATGGGTTTGTAAAGAAAGAACTTGAGAACCTTCCTCCGAGGTAATCACTTTGACCTTCCCCTTGCAAGGGGGAATTTTTCTTCCTTTCGAATTCCTTGATGATGAACCGATTTGAGAAAGATCATCCTTCCTGTAATTTCAAACAATGCATCCCTTGAGTGGACCTCATCTTCATGTCGGGTTCCTGAGGAACCCCTTTGAATTTTTTCCAACTTGTTGATGGTCTGCATGACTATCTACTTATTTTCCTGTGTGGCTACTTTTTGACATGTTCTATTTGTGGGTAAACATGTCGCTTTGCAGGTGCACCTGTGAAGTCACTTCTTGACTCTATAGAGTTCCCTTTCTTTGGTTTCCTCCATGTAAGAGATCTTGGGGGATACCTCCTTGCAAGTCTACGGGCCTATAAGGTGCTTCCTTTGAGCTACCTCCATGCAAGAGATCTTGGGGATCGCTCCCCTATAAGGTATATAGGGTGCTTTTCTCAGTTTCCTTCATGTGAGAGATCTTGGAGGATACCTTCCCTATAGGTCTACAGGTCTATAGGGTGATTTTCTTAGTTTCCTTCATGTGAGAGATCTTGGATGACACCTTCCTTATGGGCCTATAGGGTTGTAAAGAGATTCTCTTAGTTTCCTTCATGTGAGAGATCTTGGAGGATACCTTCCTTGTAGGGTTACGGGTCTATAGGGCAATTTTCTCGATTTCCTTCATGTGAGAGATCTTGGAGGATACTTTCCTTCCAGGTATATGAGTATATAAGGTGATTATCTTGGTTTCCTTCATGTGAGAGGTCTTGGAGGATACCTTACTTGCATGTCTATAGGTCTATAAGGTTCTTTTATTAGTTTCCTTCATGTGAGAGATCTTGGAGGATACCTTCCTTGCAGGTCTATGGGCCTATGAGGTGCTTACTTCTTAGGGCTTCGTTCATGTGAGAGATCTTGGGGATCACCTCCTTGTAGGTCCATGGTCCTATAATATGCTTTCATTTTATAATTTCATGGTTTTGTGGGACTATGGAGTCTTTTGTTCCAACTCGTGCTTTCAAGCTCGCCAGATTGCATTCTGCTTCCTCGATAGTTTCAGTATATATTTCTAGCTTTACTACCTTTTTGGTCTACTTTATTAAAGCACTCATCAGTATTCATGCTCACTCAAGTGGGGGAAAAATGTATATGAATGAATTTACACCCCTTACGCAAATTCCCCTTTTACACTTCTTCACCTTAGAAAACCAAATCCGAAGGTGAAATTCCATATTAGTAATATAACTTCGTTATACTTGCCATTTTTTTTTTTCATCATTAGAGGAATAATTGTTAGGGACATACACACAATGTGCAAATGTCCATGTGGTGTGCTTACATCCCTAATGTATTCTCACATTTGAAGTTGGAAGAGGCATTATACTTCCTATTGGGAATGAATCTTAGCATCCCTCTTCGACCAACCGACCTGAAAATTCCTTGTTCTCCTCACCTCACTTTCAAAAACATTAATTCTTCATGCAACTCATCTCTTTGGTATCTCTTTTGGAAATCTCTAAGCATTCACTTCACTTCCATCACTTCAAGAAACACTTTGAAAGTTCATAGCAATAGCAACAACACTCCATCAACTTTATAGAGCATGTGTGGAACAAGCCATTGCAGTAGGGGCTTGAGGTTTTGCAATACCTCTCTTCACCATAGTTGAGGTTGTGTGCATTTCTCAAGCTCTCTTTCTCCATCATTGGCTAGTGATCTCTTGGTGGAGGTGGTAGGGTTTTCACTCCTATCCTTTACAATTTGGTTGAGTAGTACTTCACTATTTTGCAGTGTTTATTGTGTTCTCTACTTTCTTTTCTCCTTTATCATATATTTCTCTATCATTTCTATTTTGGTTGTCCATGGAGGTGGAAACACCAAAACGGGGGTCTGATTGAGGTAAACCCCTATACAGGCCCCCCAACAATTTTCCCTCTTCTTGTGTGTAGGTGGATGTGCATTTGGAGCTAGCTGGCATACATGATATTTTGTGAGATTATCTTTGTCACCTTAGCTTTAATATATCTACTTTATCATATTCATTTGTATATCTCTTATTTTATAGTTTTGTTTTGTTCCCTTAGAAATCATGAACTAGGCCATCACCTTTTTTTTATTGTTCTTACTATGTTTCTATTCCTCTAGTCGTACAGACGTCAGTGCACTTGAGAGATTATAGTGTTTCGTGTTGTTGTCCCATAACTACGCTTCTGTCCTCAGTTAGAGAGCTACTTGAGGTGCAATGTTGAACCCAAAAATTGGCTCGCCTAGCCTCGTTTTGAATTTCGGGTCTATAGAGTGATTGGAGGACCTTATAGTCCTCATCATTCTCATCCCTCATTCAAAACATTCCTCTAGAATGAGGCAAGTTATGGAAGACTTCCGCTCTTGGCTCTTCGTGACCTAGGGCCTAGAACGTGGTTGGTCCCTCTCTCTTACACATATACATGTGTAAATTTGAACCACACTAACACGATCATTTTTATGTGTTTCAACTTGAATTAACTTTGAATATAGGAAAATTTGAGAGAATAACATTAGTGAATACCATCTATCAACTAAGTGTATATGATTTGTATTATTTCTTTCCATGTCAATTGACATGATACATTTGAGAATTTCTTACTTTAGTTAATCTAATAACATGTATAAACATAAGTATAATTAATCTAGAATAATTGATGTGACAATGTAAAAAAATTGATATCCTAAAAACTGTAAATATTGGAATTATATAAGTGAATGCAATGAATAATATTAATAATATTTTGTAATAAATAATTAATGATTCAAACAAATATTATATAAAAATTATTTTTTCAATATTAGAAACATGATATTATAGTTTACAATTTGGCCCAAGATCCAAATACTATTTTTGATATGCATAAGGTTAAGCCCATGATTGCAAAATTTCCCACATCTATAAATTTGGATTGGTGACTTATAAATTTCGAGTTTTTACTTTCACTGATTTGTGCCTCTTTTTTCTCCATCTCTTTTGTATCTAAATATTAAATGTATTAAATAATACTTTTGTAGGGAAACCTTTATATTTCTAGGGGACACATTATCCTACATCAACCCCTTGTAAATAGGTGAATAAGATTACAAAAAACACTCATAAGACATGCATACACTTCTAGCATACATGTTCATATATAAATTTATTGTAGTGCACTAATTAAATTATTGTAACACCCTAGGATGAAAATATTATAGGAAATTCTAGATAATATATGTGGATGTGAAAAATAATAATGAATACCTTTAAATATTAACATATAACATCAAATTGTACAAAATTTGTATTTTGTAAATTCATATTAAGAAGATGAAAGGAATGAGTCAACAATTTTTTTAATTTAAATTTTATAAAGGAAAGGGTCAAATTTTGACCACATAAATGACCATAGGTCCAAAACTAATCATATCTAAGTAGATAATGAATATATCTAGATATCTTTATAGATAGGTGTATAAAATGCATGAATAACATAAATATATTATATAGTATGTGCATATATGGATAAGGTGGAAATTGAATATATAAAGTTATTTATGTATAGGGATTGGTAAATTCTAGTGGAATGAGGAAAATATTATAAAATATTGTTTCATTTATTTTGATTAGATTAAGATGGGAAGGGCTTGTACCCTTTTACAAAACATCCATTGAGGCAAGATGAGGGGCTCACGAGAAGTGAAATTCCTAGAAATAAACAACACTAATTGACTAGAAAAAATAGCAAACAGAGCAAAACAAGCAAGGGACTAAAATAGTCATTGGTCTCCCAAAATCTTGAGACCACTAATTTCTTACCACTTCTTAGCAAGGAAGTGGAGCTTCTCCTCAAATGATAGGGGTCCCTTATGAGTAGATTGGGTCTCCATGGTAGATTATTTCATTTGTTAATATATATATATATATATATATATATCAGAAAAATTATTTAAAATGACACAAAACTAAACAGAAAATGACAAGTGTATACAAATTTATCCATTACATTTTATCCTCGATGATAGGTGCATGTGAATTAAAAAATGATCATGCATGTCAAACTATTTAGATTTTTCATACCTATATTTATAGAAATATATTTAGAAGATGTCAAGAGATAAATTTTGAAGTGTATTCTTAAAAATATTATTATTAAATTATATTTCAATTAACAACCTGTATTAAGAACTTGGAGACAAGACAAGGAATTTTGGCCTATCATTCAATAGGGCAAGCTGGCCTCATATGTGAAAGGTATGTTGGGGCATGACCCCAAGATCTTTGTGGTTTTCGCTACCTCCTAGGCAAATGGCACTATCATTGTTAGTGAGTATTCCTTCATGAAGAATACTGAGCTTATTGTGGAGGTGACAAGGTTTTAATTGGAGGGTGTTTTCATTCCCCATAAGTCCAAGGGCCATTATCATAAATACATGGACCACTTTTTAAAAGAGGGTGAAAAAGTGAACAAATTCAAAAATGGCTTCGATTGGGTTGACCTCCCCGACATTTGGAGTAAGGTTATGAAATTATTCATGAGGTATGTGTAGTGTAGAAAAATGTGCCCCTTTAAATTTTCACACTTTTTTGGGCCCTCCCTATTAAAATTAGGTTCGTCATGCTTTAATTGGTCCTATTTTGCATCCACAAGCCTAATTAAGTACATTTGTTTGAGAATAATCTCAACATTTAACAAATGGAAAATCATAATTTAATATTTGAGGTTATGTGTTCTAGATCTAGTGATTTGGGACTCATACACCACCTTGGGTGTATGGGTCCCACCTAGGACTTGGGACCTGATTTCAAATGTTGAATTGAACTTAACATTTCTTAGAGTTTGTGTCCCAGGTTTAAGCCACTTGGACTCATATTCCCAACTTGGCATATGAGTCCCACCTTAACTTGGACCTATTTTAAATCAATTTCTTGGTACGATTTTATTATACTAGATGTGATGTCATCTTGTAGTGTTGTAATTTCAAAAACATTAGCATAAACAAGTATAAATACAAGGTTATTTCACATAGTTTCTTCTAGAAATTCAAGTATTCAAGTATCCTAAGAATTTCAAGAGAGTATTCCTAAGGAAATTTAATGAGATCAAGAGTATTCAAGAGTAAATTATCAAGCATTTGGAGCAGCATTAAAGATTAAAACATCATGTCAAAGTCTTCATGCATCATGTGTGTTTGTGAGCTAACATTTATGATGTAGGTTCTCATGATTAAAGCAAGCATTCAAAGACATTATCACATATCAAGATCAAGATTCAAGATCCACATTCATTCTAGCCATTTCACATAATTTTACAACCTGTATTTCAAGGGTTTGGTGAGTTGCAACATTGTCTTTGTTCATTCGTCATTCCTTCATGCTATTTCATTTTATTTCAAGGTTTAATTATCAAAAAGGGGTTTGACCAAGGCAAACCTGTGTTCCCTAACAAAACAAAAAATTTCCCTCTTGATGTGTGTTTTTGGATCTAGGTGAATTAGAGATTAAAGATCCTTTGAATAGAAAAATGCAAAAGTTGTCATCTTAATGGAAACTCACCTATAGGCCAAAATTTAGACTTTCAAACATGAAGAATCGAACAAGAGGAAAGCTACAAAAGATCTTGAGAGGCTAAAAAAACCTCTTTAAAAACCTAATACTAGGACTAAATCAGCCCTTTGGGTGTATGAGTCCCAATATAGCCCTTTTTCCAATTTTGTGTAGATCCTGATCAGGCACTAGAAGATTCTAGATTCTGCCTAGATTCCTGTAGCAAGACTAAATTGGCCAACCTGGCGTATGAGTCCTAGTGCACTTCAAAAAGTAGAATTTCAGAGTTGCAAACCTTTTTTGGATCCTATCATTCTTCCAGGTACCCTTTTGTTTCATTCTCTTTTATCAATTTGATTTCTTGTCTTCAATTTTCTAGGGTTTAGTGCATTAGAGATTGCATTTCTCCTTTGAAGCTTCATTTAATGGTGAACCCCCTATTTAATCACACCCAAAGAAACCACTATTCCTTCCCTCAATTGAGTCAATTGGTTGATGGATATTGGTTTCCTAATGAACTAAAGTGTGAAATAGGTCGAAAGTTCCATCTCCTAAAAGGTGGAACATTTAGTTCCTCTGGTTCATTTTGGTGAACCTAACCTTTGGACCCTTGAATTTTTGATTTGGAGAATATTATCGTCCTAGATTTATCTTGCATTAACTTTGCATTAGATTTGCATTAGATGAATTGTATTTAGGGATTCTAAATCTTGCATTATTGAAAAGTGCACATAGGTTTCATTTTTTCATTTTTGAATCATTCAATTTCATTGGAAATCAACTCAAAATTTGTTGAATCTAGTTCAAAAACCCTAATATAGGACTCATTTGCACACTTGGGTGATTTAGTCCCTATATATGTTTTTTTTCCATATTTTTGGGTATTCTGTGATCTCTGATTTTCACTATTTGAACCTTCCAAAAACCCTAATTGGGACTCATTCACCCACCTAGGAAATTTAGTCTTGAATCAAGTTTGAATCTGTATTTTGTAGCATTAAAATATTGTCATTTTTGTTTATGGTTGTTATCTTTGGATCACTATTTCACTTTGTAGAATTACTATCATTTACAATATTTTCACAATTGGTTTCATTTTAAATGTATTTGAATTGGAATTAAAGCATATTGTTTATCTTGTGTTCATGGAAAAACTTATTTCAGTAGTGAAAATCGTCTAATCTATTAGATAATTATTTGCATCTCCAAGCATTGCATGAGTTGGATAGATTACTTTTCACAAATGTTAGTATCTTTATTTTCCAAGTTTACAAAGAAAAATGGTATTAGCAAGCATGTTAGTCATGATAATATCTTAATGAAAGAGATTGAGCTTGTTGACATATTTCATGCTACCAAATTTCCCATCATCCCCTCATCCCATAATATCTCTCCTATTTGTGAGAAGGTTATAGTGAAAGAGGATGTAAGAATAGATAATCGTGATAATCATAGTTGTGCTTCTCTTGATACCTCTCCTATTCATTACAAAGGTATCTTGGTGAAGGAAGACACAATCATTGAGAATAATGAAATTCTTGTTTTTCCCTCTCCCCCTCTCCCTTGGGAAGATATTATCATTGACACTAATTTACCTAGTCTCCATTTATCTCCCAATACCTCCCCTAGTTGTGAGAATACTTTAGTGAAAGAGGATACAATCATAGAAAATCATGAAAATCACATTTTTTAGGACATGTTAGTGTTAAGAGATCCAATGGTTGAGAGCTATGACTATCCTACCTCTCCTACTGGGGAATATTTTATACAATATGAGGATGTAATTTTAGATAACCATGACAATCAAATTTGTTCTTCCCCTAATATCCCTCCTAGATGCAAAGAAGATAGTTTAGTGTTAGAAGATACACTTATTTAGCATCATGAGAATCTTGTTCCTCCCTTCCCTTATAATCCTACCATTTGGAAATATCTATTTAAATGAAAAAGTCCAATCATTGGTGAGCATGAAAATGATAGTTGTCCCTCTCTTGATTTCTCCCCTATTTATGATGAAGCTAGTTTACAAAATCTAACCATGGAATGTGATGAACCTCTTATTTATTCCTCTCCTAAAATCTCTCCTACTAGGATAGATATTATGGCACAAGAGAATGAGACCTTAGAGAAAAAGGATGAAATCATGGAAAATCATAACAATCAAATTGGCCCTTCTCCTAATATATCTACTATTGATAAAGAAGATATCTTTATGTTAGAAAATCCAATCAATGAGATTCATGAGAATATTATTTGTCTCTCTTCCCCTAGGGAAATCCTTGTTGAAAAAGAGAATGCCATCATTGATATGCAAGAAAATACAACCATTGATAAGTCTCTTACTTTTGATCAAGTAATTTTAGGAGAACCAACCTTTGAATGTCATGAACATCTAGGTTGTAGTTCTCCTAAAAGCTCTCCTACTAGGGAAGATATCATGGTGCAATAAAATGACAACATTGACAATAGTGATATAGTTTCCTTAGATGAAGATGATGAAGTGAAATTAGACTCCCCTTCACTAAGAGATCATGAAAATAAGGATAAGCCTTTTTAGGTTATTCACATTAGATATCCTTTGAAGTGTTATCATTTGCCTAAATTTATCCTTTACCCACCCTCAAACCAACAACAAACTCAAAAACAAACCTATCCTCATTTTCAAATCACCTAAAAATAATATGTTATAGTAATTGAATTATAATACTATGTAATACATATAACACTAGAAGCAATCCACAACCAATAGAAACAACTCCAACATCCCTCCCATTACCTCAACCTATCTTGCCTAGTGCCCCTCATTTGCATTTAAATAATGGAAAGGAGAATGATCTTGTTGAGAAACTTGAGAATACTCCTACTAAGATATCATTATGGGATCTTATTCAAGCCTTCCCTCATTATCATAGCATGATTCAAAGTGCCTTACAACAATTTACGACTCCCCTAATGTGCAATCAATGATGTGGTAGCCCAAATTCAAGCTACAACTCCGTTCAACTTAGAAATTACTTAGCATGAAGATGAGTTACCTTCAATATAAGTGTAAAAAAATTATGAAGCTTTCATGATAATAGCTATAAGTGTAAGCCTTTTGGATAAGCTTGACATAGAAAAATCAAGAATTGAATTGGATTCCTCATCGATTCAAGGATTTGAAAATGTAGGAAAAAATGTTGAATAAACTGGATACTGAGAGGGGGGGTGAATTAATATCCACAAAACCTTATTGAAAAAATACTTAAAACTTTGTTGCAACACAAAATAGATTAAAGAAATAATCAAACATCAAATTGCACAACACAAGAACACCAAATTTTATGTGGAAAATCCAATGAGGGAAAAACCATGGTGAGGATTAGCTCATAATATATAGTCATATAAATACTGGTTACAATGAGGCTCATTGCTAGATACAAAAAGCTCATTGCTTACAAGGAATTACTATACAAATATGGAGGCTCACTACCTACAGTAATTATGTAAACAAAATTTGGCTAACCGCCAAAGATGAACTAATAAAGTTACACTGCAAGTGCAAATTTAGTCTGATAATTGATTGCAGACTAATCAACCATTTGTTTGCACACTTCACTTCTTCTTCTCTTCTTATTTACATTCACATTCACCACACTCTCACTCTACCTACACATTTTATCTTCTAACCATCTTGCATATATACTTGATATATTCGCATGCATTAATTTGATCGGCCTAATTGAATGCAACTCAAAATGATAACGTGTCAGCTTCATATCAAAAGAAAATTAATTCACCTATGTCATGCACCATGTCGGCCATGATTAACTTAATACCAAAATGTAATCACAAAACTTGATGCCAACGCATAACCAAATCATATGAACATCTAATAACACATAAATACATGCTTCTAGCCATTATAACCCTTTTCCCAAAACCATAGATCATACTAATTATCAGAGAGAATATGCAGACTAAAATACCAGAGATACCAGATCAAATACCAGATAGGATTAGCTTGATCTATGCACTAGTATAAGGTAATAGACCAACATGGTGACATCAATGAAAATATAAGACATACCTCGAACAATCTCCCCCTGTGTCATTTATGGAAACATGTGCAAAAAGTCCACAAAATTCTCCTTCAATCTCTCCAAAAATTCTCGTCCAAAAACTAACTCTCCCCCTTTCCAAAACTTTTCCAAACTCTCCCCCTTTTACATCAATGGAAAAGGGCACCAAAATATGTAAACATGGTGACATCCAATATTCAAAATTTCAAAACTTCAAAAATTTCAAGCATTCAAACTCTCAAACCAAAAAGACACTTTTCACCTAAAATACCTTTTTGTACCTTTCTTTGATAACAGGATATAATTTCGTCCATTCAAGTATTGCAAAATCTAGTCTCGTAGACACACTTTCCAATACAACCAACAAATAGAGGAAGGATGATTAATCTATGGATGAACATTATTTTTCACAGTCTTCTACATCAGAGAGCATTTTGAAAAGATGATCTAACCAGACATCAACACTTTCTTTAAGAAGCCAGAAGGTTTTTACTACATCATCTCCTTTTCTTTGCACAATGATCATTTCTACTTGTAGTTCACCAACTCTCAGCCTTTGCTTTCCTTCTTTTTCTTCAAAAATATCAAACTTCTTCCCAATATTGTTCACTCCATATTCAATTGCTTCAATTGTACTTCTAAAATTATCAAATGTAGCAGGCCATCGGAGATAATATTTGTATATGTTTGACATTTCCTTTATGCACTTCTTCATCTCCATGATTAACTCGGATAGCCTCTACTTCACTTTAGAACATATCTTTTCAACCAAAGCTTCCAAATTGCATCCTTCTAGACCTTCAAGCAACATTCTTTCTTAAACAATTTCAACTAGATTTTCAGGAAAGGAATCGGAAATGGTAGATACATCAATACCTTTATGTAGTAGATATTCAATTAAAGCATCATCAATTTTAAGTCTGTCAAGAAGAGATGTCGTACTCCATATATCACCAATTATCTTCATTTTCCCTTTTATCAACATGAACAAGATGCCTTCTGGATTGGAAGATTAGGATCCAACTAGAGATTCTTCTTCTCCTCCCTTCTCTCTAGGAATAACAATGATGTTTTCAGAGACAACTTTTCCTTTCTTCGATTCTGGAGGGGAATCACTAGTGACTACTTCCAATTCTTTTGTTCCAGAGGAAGAACCTTCCTCAAATAGACTCAACATAGTTTCATCAGAGGTCATTACATTCTACAATGATAAGAATTTTTTTTTACATGCACTTGCTTTATCCTCTAAACTTTCCAAGTGCCTGCATATCTATCTTGCAATGGGAATCCCGAATTCCCACTCAACATCTTTCTTTCCTAGTAGCGATTTCAGAAAATAAAGCACCAAACATGTAAGAAATGACCCAAAATGGAATGGGTATCCTTCTCCTAGTGACATTCATATGTTCTTAGTGATATTTTCAAGAATTAGCTTTAAAAAATCAAATTGCTTGTTCTCTTTTGTCATCATATGTGCCAAATACACTATAATGACCGAAGTAGAACTTACTCAATTTCTGAAATAAATTTTATACGAAATTCCATATGCAACATACCTAACCAAGGAATCAACAACAGTATCGATCAAAAATGCTCGAGGATCTTTGTCAACTCTCGTCATTTCCTCTACTTCCTTGTATTTTATAGTTTTTTTTCTAGGAAGTTCTCCAACACTGTACAGTTTGGTAACTGCTTCGATCTTTTCCTTTGAAATTGGATAGGATTTATCCAATACAATGTTGTCATCCTTGAATTTTCTCAAAAGGAAAAAGATAAATTCTTTATCATAAAACCAAGGGAATTGTCCCCATAAATCCAAACCTAGGGTTTGTAAGTTTTGTAAGTCGCTCGGTTCCAACCCTAATTCCATCTTCTTTATTTTTGATGGTCGAATTCATCCATCTCGACTCCTTTCAACTTTAGAGGGATATTCCTACTCGGCCCTTTGTTAGAATTTTCCATTATAGCTCTTAAAATTCAACAAGAAAATTATTCTATTACCTTACTCTACAGTCACGAGATAGGGAAACTTCCATCACCTACTTTCAAATGTCCATAATGATTTCTCCAAAGGTCTTCAAATCGCTTCAAAAATTCTTCAAGAGAATTCCAAGTCACTCTACAAATTCTTCGAATGTATTTGATGATCAAAATGATTTGTGAATTTTATTTTATACTTCATCATTTTTCCCTAACTCACATTAATTGCAAAAAAATGATAAACTTTTCTTTCACTCAATATTAAGAAACCCTAATTCACTCCGCAAAGGAACATAATTTCTCTTTTTCTTCTGGTTCCTTTTGCATTACCTTTGTCCTGTCATTCCTCACAACATATCCACATGCCAACACTTGACACACTATACTTTTGGGGCTTTAATTGATTTTATGATAAATCTCCCCCTAAGACCATGCTAGGTCTAATTCCCAGAGGGTTCATCTACACCAGATGAGGGTACAGACACATTTGTAAACTCTGATTCTTCTTTCTTTCTCCATATCCAGCTCATTTCCTACTTAACCTCTTCCTTTTCAATCTTTTCAACTGATTTGATGTCATCCATCGAAGCAGACTGCTTTCCCTTTTTACTTCTGCACAATTTTGAAATATGTCCCGGTTTCTCGCAATAGTAATAGACAATATTTCTTTGTCTTGTCTAATTTCAATTAATCCCTATTCTGCATTGATTTGCTTTATGTCCAAAAATGTTACAGGTATAACAATAGCCACTAAATGATTGATTCATCCTTTTTCCTTTGAACCTATCCATCATTACTTGACTAATCATCCTTATCAAAAATCTGCATTTAGTAGCTTTATGTCCTATCTAAGATTGCATGTATAACATTGTCCGAAGAAGGGATCATAAAACTAATTTGACCTACTCCTACACTCAGATGCCTTATGACAAAATTTATTACATGAAAAATAAACACCATTGAATGATAAGTACCTTTGTGCATTTAGTTGTCTAATAGGTGATTTATTTCCCAAGTTTCTTTTCTACTTTCCTTTCTCTTGAGTCTTTTGATTGATTACAGGATTTGAGTTTTGCATTTTTTCATCAGCTTAATTTCCTAAACCACTTTTGTCTTTAGAAGGTTTATGTCCTACTATTAGCTCATCAAGTTTGGTGGAGCTTGTCTTAAAGTCATCTTCACAAAGTTTTTCTTTCTCAACTTCTGCTTTCAGATTCATCTCTTCATGTTCAAGCCTAGAGAAAACATTAGCCTTACTTTGGATCACTATTTTCAAGAATTCTTCAACTTTCTTCTTTTCATCTATCTTTAGTTTTAGTCTAGTATTCTCATCATTTTATTGCTTCAATTCCTCACTCACTTCTTTGTATATTTCTTTGAACTTCTTTAATTTTTCTTTCAATTTTCAGACACACTCATTTTCTTTATCAAGATTTTTTGTCAGTTCTCTATTTTCAATTTTAGCCTTGTCAAGATCTTCAAGGGTAGTCTGGAGCTCTTCTTTATCCATTGTTCAATCTGTAGGATCTCCATCAGGTTATTAGACTTCTCTAGAGGAACCAAAGCTCTGATACCGATTATTGAATAAACCATATACTGAGAGGGGGGGTGAATTAGTATCCACACAACCTTATTAAATAAATACTTAAAACTTTGTTGTAGCACATAATAGATTAACACAATAATCAAACATCAAATTCCACAACACAAGAAAACCAGATTTTACGTGGAAAATCCAGTGAGGGAAAAACCATGGTGAGGATTACCTCACAATATATATAGTCATATCAATACTGGCTACAATGAGGCTCACTACTTACAAGAACTTACTATCCAAATATGGAGGGTCACTACCTATAGTAATTATGTAAATAAAATTTGGCTAACCACCAAAGATGAATTGATAAAGTTACACCACAAGTGAAAATTCAATCCCCTTGATGCTCAGAATATTCACTTGCATGGCAGCAGACTAATCAACCATCTGTTTGCATGCTTCGCTTCTTCTTCTCTTCTTTTTTGCATTCGCATTCACCACACTCTCACTCTACCTACACATTTCATCTTCTAACCATCTTGCATATATACCTGATATATTCACATGCATTAATTTAGTCAGCCTAATTGAATGCAACTCAAAATGATAACTTGTCGGCTTCATATCAAAAGAAAAATTAATTCACCCATGTCATGCAACATCATGTCGGCCATGATTAACTTAATACCAAAATGTAATCACAAAAATAGATGCCAATGCATTACCCAATCATATGAACATCTAAGAATATATACATACACACTTTGAACCATTATAATCCTTTTCCTAAAATCGTAGATCATACTAATTATTAGAGCGAATATGCAGACCAAAATACTAGAGATACCAGATCAAATACTAGATAGGATGATCTTGATATGTGCATTGGTACAAGGTACTAGACCAAAATGTTGACATCAATGACAATGTAAGACATACTTCCAAAAAAAAGCCACTTGGATTGATCACATTACCTATTACAGTTGATAAAGTTACATTACAAACCTCGATCCATGTTATGCCTCATGATCTTTCATACAACCTCCTTTTAGGAAGACCATGGATTGATGAGATGCATGTGGCACCTTCAAATCTTCATAAAAAAATGAATTATATCTACAAAAACAAAGTACATAAGATCAAAGTTGATCTTGAGCCTTACAGTATTCTACAACTTAAAAAAAACAAGGAAAATCCTTTGAAATTTTTTACACCAACTACACAAGTGGAACTCGTGCAAGAAAAAGATAATGACAAGTGCATTAAATAAGTAAAAAAATTATTGGAAGATGATTGGGGTTATTTTGGTTATTTTTTATGAACCAAAATTAATCTCACCCCCAACCTATGAAAGTGCCAAAATTCAATTATCGGTAAGGGTAAGGATTGGCCAACACCTAAGTAAGGGTTCTAAGGCCCCTACTTCTTCACTTTGGGCTCTGTGAGACCTTGGAAGGTAATCATAAACATGCTCATATGATATTCACATAGATAAATTCCTTCAAATTGTAAATGGGCAACATTCATTGAAGGTTTGGCTGACTTATCAAAAAACTATCATCCATTACAAGGAATAATGCAGTATTGTAGGTTGGGACATTATAATTGAAAGCATTTGTGATTTTATTCTCATTTTGATTCTTTCTCTAGGTGTGTCACTAAGTCAACACTTTAAGATAAACTAGTGAAAATGAACAAGTGCCTCGTCCATGGGATGATGGATTCACCTCTATAATTGATTAGTAATACCATAACAACTCAACTTAGTAAATTTTGGATTATTGACATAATACCTTATAGAATTCAACTCATTGTGTCTAAAATATAGCTTCTTACCAAACCCTACATACTTTTCTCAAAAACACATGACCTTACTTCAACATTAAATCAATCCTTTGAATTGAGGTAAAAAGATAAAATCATTCAATCAGTTTAAACAATGGAAGACAAATGAAATTATATTTAAAAATGCCATTCATAATTTGCAAGGGAAATACAAAAGAGGCCATATATCACAAAACTGATACTTTTACTACCGATGTTTCTTATAAAACCATTTAAAACTAATACATCATAACTCTTTCCCTAAAATTATCCCTCATATATTTATCAGTCTATCTACTTATATTGGTATTTTCTTTTGATCTTAACATGTTCACCTAGACCATTCAAAGACCAAAAGAATCCTCTTGTATTACCAGCCTTGAAATACCTTTTATAAAACAAGGGAGAAACAAGCATCTAGCTAAAGTACAACTACATTTCCATTTTATTTCAAAAACAAATTTCAATCATATTTTAGATATTTCCCCAGATGGTTATATGTAATCATTCACACAATAGGGGGAGGTAAAAGATAAGATTCTCCAAAATATGTTAAAGGGACTTGTAGCCACATCATCCATAGGGCACCACTTAGTCGTTGTTTCAACATCCACGCTGAGCAAAATAATCTTCACCAATAATGGAAACAAAAACCTACATTCTTTCTGGAAAAAGAATATCCACCGAAAAAAATCTACATCAACATGGAAGAGTAAAAGACCAAAATCATAGACATGTTGAAGGAAAAAATCCTAATGTAGTGGCAATGGTGTCATCGAAAACCAAAAAAAAGGAGTAGGCACTACTCTGAGTCGTACGCAATGGAGAAAGCTCGACCTCCCCTTGTTCATGATGCAACTCGAGGAACCATTACCACAACTTTGTTAGAGTCATCATATGGTACCAGAGAGAGAATATAATGGCTATACCCATAGTTAGTGTCACCTCCATCACGATTTGGAGCATGTAATAGTTAATGATTGAAGGGATCATCGTGCAAGTGAGTTGATAACTAAGAAACTCATATTTGAATCTAGACCATCAATCTTTAAGGATTTAAAAATTCATCAATGTCAATCTTGAACACCATTTCCATCCTTTTACAACTTGTTTCAAAAAAATAGTGAAATGGGCCAAAAAGTTCCCACATCCTCCCTTAATCTTCATTAGTCACCTGCCAGCTGACAATCAACATGCATCACCAACCCTAATCCATGCCCTTCATTTATATCAGTGAAGTACATAGCCATCACTTAAAGGTAAAATTCATTGGAGTATCACATTCCACATCACTAATTTTCCCCACTCCTTTAGGGCATTGGCGTGATGAGAAACAAACTAGTGGATCACTGCCCCTTTTGAAGATCTTTATCTCACATAATGCATCACACATTCACTTTACCTCATACAGGTTGTAATAGAAATGTGAGAACTTGCATGATGTGATCTTAGCCATCATATCTAGCACATATCCTTGATCACAATCCCTTTCCATCACGTGTCACAGATTCATGCTTCTTTCTCCAGATCATATCAATGAAGGGCGAAGAGGATCAAGACACATGCACTTGCATGAAAAATCAATGGCACAAGATACATCACTCCTAAGAGAACTTCAGATCAGTGAAAGAAAGTGTGAACAACTGACCTCATCACTCATCACCAAATTGACACATAAATCTTAAGATAGTTTCATGATGAATGATATGAGAAAATACAAAGGGCATCAAAGTCCATCGAGTACCACTAATATAGATTTCCAAATACATGAGCAATTAGTGATACCAAAGGAACCAAAAATAATATAGTCCATCGTGCATCACTAATATAATTTTGTACGTTTAAAACAAATCCATGATGTGCAATAACAAAGACACATCGCTCATCACTCATCACTCATTTGAGCTCATAAACTTAAAATCTATTAGTGATGGGTGATAAGGGACTTAAGTAAAGATAATTTAACACATTCCCACAAGTTGTTTTAAGATGGGGACCATCCTAGGATGACGTATAAAAGGCCTTTAAGGACTTAGGACTTAATATTTTCAAAGGACGTAAAGGCCAAATAAGGTTGTTTGATAAACCTTATATAATATAAGAGTGTCAAAGCTAGGTATGAGGGGAAGGTCACACCACGAGAGTTAATGACTTGAGATGTTTTAAGATGACCATAAATAGGCAATAGAAGGTCAACAATGAAACATAACATCAATGAAGCCAAAGACTTAGGGTTTTAAAAATAGACTTAGAAAATTCTCATGAGAAAAACCCTAAGTCCAAGCATAAAAATTGGGGCCAAATTTTGAAAATTTATACAAAAGTGGAACCAAAATTCAAGGGTTCCATCAATGGCTCCAATTGGGGACATTTGTTCCTCAATAAATAGAGTGAGAATCCAAAATTTTAGGTGAAGCAGACCAAGCACAAAGAACTAGAAACTAGGACCAGGTAGGAAAACTATACCAAAGAAAATAACATATATATAGTATTTACATAAATTATAGGGCCATACTAAGAGATTTTATATCCCTCCTTCTTGAAGCTCCATATGAGATACAAGCCTTCAACTTGCACTTTGCAATTTTATCAAGCTTCAACATTATTTGGTGGCCCTAGCCATTTCAAGCCTAAAATTGGTGCTTACCTTTGTTAAAGACCCTATTTTCTACTACTTACATCATACAAAGGCTAAAAACATTATCATGAATTTCCCACCAGTTGGTTATGTTGTTGTATATGAACTTATAGTCCTCTTTTTCATTCATGTCCTTCTATGAATAGTGACTGATTACTAACTGAAAAATTAATATATGATTAGTGTAACATCTCACCTGACTTAGTTTATAATCCTATTTCACCAAATGCTCATCCAACTGAACAGGGAAAATAAAAAATTCATAATTCATTTGATCATTATCATCATATAGATGGATATCCAACTCATTCTGCTCATTAAACTAGAAACCCTGGTATTTATCCCTTTTAGGATTTCCATTAAGAAACATACGACCTAACCCTTTGAAGTGGCATTGTCATTCCACATCTGGAATTCCAGGGTCATTGTCATTTGGCCCCTATCCCATATTAACTGCATATTCACCATGTATGATGAATAAAAAATGTTCATACATAGGCTTCTATTCAAATTGGTGCTCATATTCATCAAAGTAGCATAAGAAAATTGTGCTTCCATACTCTTCACTTCCTTGGGGAGCTAATTCAGCAATCCCCATAACACTTTTTCTCTTATTAGGGTTATTTCTATAAAAGGTACTATGTGCACCCTCTCTGATATTAAAAAATAATACCCCTACTTTAGGATCATCAATACACTCCCACCCTTCCTTCAAATAATTTCTCAAATAAAAAAAATGTTTCAAAGGATGAGTTTATTAGCTCAGAATTTATGTGATTAGTATCAGGGTATTCAAGTGCATCATCAATTGATAAGATTGCTTGCTCGCATATGTATGGTTTCCTAAAACTTAAAAATTTCTCATTTTCAACCAAACAAGTCTCCTCAACATATTCTTCACTAGAAACAATTATGTCCATCTTTGTGATGAAACTTGTACATTCCATTTTTGTTTTATATAAGCATTCAAGACTAGGACCCTACTGACTAGTATCACTCATTCCATCATTTTAACATAAAATTCAACCTCAAGACCTTGAAGACAAACACCCTTATCTTGAACTCCATAGTCTACCCTATCTCTAGGGAATTCTAGTTTGGATATAGCTAGATTGCACTTCGAGAATCCATCATATGCTATTTTTTCATCCAATGGTGTAGGCATAACCTCAGAATTTTCATTGCAACTAAAATCCTCAGGAAAGAAGGATGCCCTCAAGTCAATCCCACAAATAGGTTCATATTTCTTAAGAGTGCAAATCAAGATATTAATGTTCACTATCCTAGTCACCCACCTTCACAGGTACATTAGTAGTGCTTGTAAGTATGACAATGTCATCATCTTCATTAATAAAAGAATATTCTTCCTCTATAACTTATTTATCCATTATTTGATTAAAACCTTGATTAATAACAATAGGAGGAGCATCACTATCATCTTGGGAAATCATTTTTTGCATATACTCATATTTAGTGTCCTCAACAATCATAATCCAATAAATTATGTGATCAAAATCTTGAGGTTTTAATTCCCTAGGAATATTACTAAGCCTTGGCTCATAAATGTCACATAATAGGTCAATACAAACTAAATCTTTAGGTCGTAACCTTTTAGGGATCTCCAACAAGGAATCCAAGAATTTTGCTAGCAACTCATAGGGCTGTTCCCCTTCATGTCTCTTCATACTAGACAATCTGAACAATGTCTGGTCATTATCACTCAAATTTTGTTGTAGCTCATCTTACATCCATTTATGATTAGTATGTTGTGATGATGGAATAGATAAGGTGTTAAGAAAATTTTTACTCTTATCATCCTTATCTATGTCACTTATATGAAATGTATCAGGACAACAAACACTTGTAGCCATATAACCCCTCATCATTGAAAATTTCATGGTATTTTCAATATCCATAGCAATGTGACATGCATGATGTAATGTTTTAGGTTCCTTATCCATTATCAAATAACTCACCTCATTATCAAACATACCTATATATATAATTAAACACTTTGCATCACCAAGCCTTAGGTGTTCTGAGATACCTCTTACTACTTTTATGAATCTCAAGTTAAAATTAGGAACCATTTCATCCTCATCCTTTTGGATTTCCATAAGTCTCTTCCTTACCTCATTAGGACTAACCCTTTCTCCAAATTGTACCACAAACACTATCATGAAGTCATTCCATGAAGTTTTAGAATATACTAGCAAGTATGAGAACTAGCCCCTAGCATCTTCCTTTAAAGACTTAGCAAAGAGCTTCATGACAACATCCTCATGATCTATCTCTAAGTCATCCATCAAATCTATGAATATACTTAGGTGGTTAGAGGCTGACTCATTACTTTTCCCTATGAATTTAGGCAAAATTTTCCTAATACCATTGGGAACATCATTAGGAAAGCCTTGAATATCATTGAAACTTAATGGCTTATATCTCTCCATTGTGAAATTCCTTTGATGGCATGGCAAGAGCTTCATGCCTTACATATTTTTACTTGATGTTCCACAAGGGAATGTAGGAGATTGATACATTTTCTCCTGTACCCTTATTCAATCTTCAAAAAAAAATTCTCATTCAACACTCTACTACCTCATTCCTTAATTTTAATCATAATTTCAAAGCTCAGACTTGTACGTGCTTTGAAACCTTTTAATAGGCACAATTCAGGAGTAAGAATACCTCTTCACCCAACCTAGATGTTACAAATTACACCTCAAAAGTATGAAAAAGGACTAATATTCCCTTTATTTGTGCTTGATTCACGTAATAGGGAAACAAATTTCTTACCAAATCTTTTCAACATAACATTTTCATAAAATAAATCTTTCTTCAAAATCAAGGCAGGGGAAAAATACCTATATATATATATATATTGTAACCATTCTTGAATTGTATCCTTGATTGAGAAACCTTGCAGATTTGAAACCCTCTTCACACTTTCCTTAGGTTCCTATGCATAGATTCCCCACCTCCTTTATAGAGGACCAAAATTCCATAGTATAAAGTTTCTTTCATCAATAAATTCCACTTCAAGCATCCTTAATCAACTGAGTCATACAGAGGTCCTTTACACCATCTTATTTCTAGCAACTTTTCATTCTATTTTATTGGAATATCTTAAAATAATTTACACTGGTACAAAGAACTTCAAGAGTCGCCACCAACTTCTAATGGGAAGGAAATTGTGAAAACATTTGATAGCATGTGAAATTTTTCAAAGGACACATAGTAAACTTCTTCGATATCCTGGAGGATTGACTCTTTGAATCAAAGCCAGGCTGGGTAATAATGCTTCTTAAAAAATTTGACGCTCAAGGCTAAATGATCTTCTATCAGAATTTCTCAAATTCTCCCCACCAGAGTCAACATTTATGTTGGTGACTCGGATGGGCAAACAAGAAACTAGAATTTTAATTCACTAGTTACAAAGTTGAATGAATCTTTTGATAAGAGTGTCTACAACCAAATTTTTGAATGCTTCCCTAGTAGAGTCACCATTTCTGTTGGTTATTTTTTAATGAACCGAACTTGATCTCACCCCAACCTATGAATCTAACAAAATTAAATTCTTGGTAAGGGTAAGGATTGGCCAACACCTAATTAAGGGTTCTAAGGCTCGTACTTCTTCACTTCAGGCTTTGTGAGACCCGAGAGGGTAATCCTAAACATGCTCATATGATATTCCTTAAACAAGAGCATTCCAACACATAGATAAATTCCCTCAAATTGTAAATGGGAAACATTCATTGAAGGTTTGGCTCACCTATCGACAAACAGTCATCCATTACAAGGAATAATTCAATATTGTAGGTTCAAACTTCATAATTGAAAGCATTTGTGATTTTATTCTCATTTTGAGTCTCTAGCTAGGTGCATCAATAAATCAATCCACTTTAAGATAAACTAGTGAAAATGGACTAGTGCCTTGTCCACAAGATGATGGAGTAACCTCTGTAATTGATTAGTAATAAAATAACAACTCAACTTAGTAAATTCTGGATTATTGACATACTACCTTATAACATTCAACTCATTGTGTCTAAAATAATTCTTACCAAACCCTACATACTTTCCTCAAAAAATCATGACCTTCAACATTAAACCAATCCTTTGAATTGATTTAAAAAGATAAAATCATTCATTCAGTTTAAACAATAAAAGACAAATGAAACTATCATTAAAAATTTCATTCATAATTTGCAAGGGAAATACACATGAGACCATATATCTTAAAACTGATACTTTTATTACTGGTGTTTCCTATAAAACCATTACATCATAAATCTTTCCCTAAACTTATCCCTGGTATATTCATCACTCTATCTACTTACATTGATATTTTCTTTTGAGCTTAACATGTTCACCTAGACTATTCAGACACCAAAAAAAAATCTTTCATAACTAGCCCTAAAACCCCTTTTATAAAACAAGGGAGCAACAAGCATCCAACTAAATTATGACTACATTTCCATTTCATTTCAAGAACAAATTTCAACTATATTTGAGATATTCTCCGAAACAGTTATATGTAATCATTCACACAATAGGGGGAGGTAAAAGACAAGATTCTCAAAAAGATGTTAAAGGGAAGTAGCCATATCATCCATAGGGCACCAATTAGTCATTGTTGCAACATCCATGTCGAGAAAAATAATCTTCACAAGCAATGGAGGAAAAAACCTACATACTTCCTGGAAAAATCATTTTCACCAAAAAACATCCACATCAGCATGGAAGAGTAAAAGACCAAAATCATGAACATGTTGAAGGAAGAAATCCTGATGTGGTGGCAATGGTTTCATTGAAAACAAAAATAAGGAGGAGGCACTACTCTAAGTCATTAGCATTGGAGCAAGCTTGACCTCCCCTTGTTCGTGATGCAACCAGAGGAACCATCACCACATCTTCATCAAAGTTATCATATGGTACTAGACAGAGAAGATAATGGCTATAACTAGAGTCAATGTCACCTCCATCATGATATGGAGCATGTAACAATTAATGATTGAAGGGATTGTCGTGTGAGCGAGTTGATAACTAAGCAGCTCGGCTTTGAATCTAGACCATCAATCTTTGAGGATTTAAAACTTCATCAATGGCAATCTTAAACACCGTTTTTGGCCTTTTACAACTTGTTTCTAAAAAATAGCGAAATAGGCCAAAAAAGTTGCCACATCCTCCCTTAATCTTCATTAGTCACCCATGAACTAACAATAAACATGCATCCCAAACCTTGATCTGCACCCTTCATTTATATCGGTGAAGTACATATCTATCACTTGAAGAGAATATTCGCTAGAATATCACATCACGCATCGCTAATTTTACCACTCCTTCAAGGCTCAATTAGCGATGAGGGCATTGGCATGATGAAAAATAGATTGTTGGATCATTGTCCTTTTTGAAGATCTTCATCTCACATCATGCATCAGAGATTCACTTTACCTTCTGAAGGTTCTAATAGTGATGTGAGAACTCACACGATGGGATCTTAGCCATCAGATCTAACACCCATCCTCGATCACAATCCCTTTCCATCACGTGTTGCAAATTCATGCTTCATTCTCCAAATCATATTAGCGAAGGGAAAAGAGGATCAAGACACATGCACTTGCATGAAAAATCAATGGAACAAGATACATCACTCCTAAGAGCACTTCATATCACCAAAAGAAAGTTTGAACAAGGCATGTGCAAGATCATCATGGAAAAAACAGTCCCTTAAGTGGCAATAAAATTCAAAAAAATCAAAGTTGGGCAACTTGACGTAAAAATTTGAATAAGTTAACTATATTATTTCAAAGATATGTTAGAATAGAATCTGTTGCAAATTGAATTTAATTTCTAAACTACTAGGTTTATTTTTATTTAAAAAAAATCTATTTGGTGAAAATTTGAAATTTCAATGCAGTAGTACTTAAATTTCAGGGAAAAAATAAGAAGTAGGTGTTTGTCAGACCACCCTAACCATAATAAAATAATAATAATTTTTTATAATATTTTAGATATAAGTAGAAGACTCATGTCTCGATGTGATGCATATTTTTTTGTAATTTTTTTCCAAGTAAATAATTAATTACTATTTTTTTATTGAATTTTTTAAAAAATATAAAAACACGTACGTTTGACCACCTTAACTTGGTCAAAACTTCATGAAATTCAATTCTTTTTTTTTTAATTCTATAGTATGTGAATCATAGAATGTGACACATGTTTCAGATTCAAAAAATGTGATACTCTTTGAAAGCTATAGATGTTTTTCAATCAGCCTATCAATCAGGACTTTAGTTGTAATTCAAATAGAAAATGAATAATAATTATGTATTGAATTCAAATTAAAGCATAATTTATATTGGGGGAAAGCTAAGAATCTCCTTTACAAACCCTTTTCATTTCATCAATTTTGGGTAAAAAAAAGTTGTCAGCCACATGGGCCATCATATCACTTACATATCACCACTTTTTGGCCCATCATGATCCTGCACATACCCAACAATTGACCTCATCGCTCATCACCAATTTGAAACATCGATCTTAAGATGGATTCACGGTGAGCAATTTGATAAAATACAAAGGGTATTAAAGGCCATCATGTATCGCTAATATAGATTGCCAAATACATGAGCAATTAGTGATACCAGAGGAACCAATGATAACATAGTCCATCACACATTGCTAATATAGTTTTGGACATTTAAAAAAAATTCTTGATGCATGATAAAAAAGACACACCACTTATTTCTCATCGCTCATTTGAGCCCACAAACTTAAATTCTATCAGTGATGGGTGATACAAGACTTAAGTAAAGAGAATTTAGCACATTCTTGCATGTTTTTTTAAGATGGGGACCATCCTAGGATGATGTATAAAAGGCCTTCAAGGACTTAGGACATAATATTTTCAAAGGATGTAAAGGCCAAATAAGGTTATTTGATAAACCTTACAAAATATAAGAGTGTTGAACCTAGGTAGGAGGGTTGATCACCCCACAAGATTTAATTACTCAATTTTTTATAAGATGACTAGAAATGGGTGACAAAATTTCAACAGTTGAACATAACATCGATCAAGCTAAAGGCTTAAGGTTTTAAAAAATAGAGCAAGAAAATTCTCATGAGAAAAACCCTAAGTCCAAGCATAAAAATTGTGGCCAGATTTTACAGAGTTATAGAAAAATGGAACCACAATTCAAGGGTTCCATCAAGTTCCTTATTTTTCACACCTACATTCATGGGAGAATACAAGATCATAACAAGAGATTTTAAAAAGGGATAAGAAAAGTGGTAATTTCAACACAAAATTTGAAAGCATCCACCTCAACCACTTTCGAAGAAGAAGAAAATCATCCAAGACTTTGATAAATTTGATTATGAGCAACCAATGATCTAAAAGAAATTAAAAAGATTTATGAAAGAGGTTATGGACTTATGAAACAACTTGGTTATAGTGGAAAATGATGTGGTGCTACAGAACAAGGTATTTGTGTCCCTATAGAGCCTAATATGCAAGAAACGACTAATGGTCTTGGTTATTGTCCCTCAAAAGAAAAAAATAAGCCTTCACTCAATACCAACACTATTAAAAAAGAATCTTCTAAGCCAAATTTAACATTAGTGCATCCTCAATTGATCTAAATTATTGATCTTGGGGTATGTGCAGGATCATCATGGAAAAAATAGGCCCTTAAGTGGCAAAAAATTCAGAAAAATTAGAGTTAGACAACTTGACATAAAAATTTGAATAATTTATCTATATTATTTCAAAAATATGTAAGAATAAAATTTGTAGAAAATTGAATTTAGTTTCTAAAATACTAGGTTTATTTACAAAAAAATAAAATCTATTTGGTGAAAATTTGAAATTTCAATATAGTAGTACTTAAATTTTAGGGAAAAAATAAGAAGTAGGTGTCTGTCTGACCACCCTAACCACATTAAAATGATAATATTTTTTTATAATATTTTAGATATAAGTAGAGGATTCATGTCTCGATGTGATGCATACCTTTTTGTATTTTTTTACCAAATAAAAAATTAATTATAATTTTCTTATTACAACTTTTAAAAAATATTAAGACTCATATGTCTGACCACCTTAACCTGGTCAAAACTTCATGAAATTCAGTTTTTTCTTTTTTAATCTTATATTATTCAAAGTGTAGAATGTGATGTATGTTTCAAATTCAAAAAATGTGATACCATTTGAATGCTATAGATGTTTTTCAATCAGCCTATCAATCAAGACTTTAGTCGTAATTCAATAGAAAATGAATAAAAAATATTTATTAAATTCAAACTAAAGCATAATTTATATTGGTGGAAAGCTAAGAATATCCTTTAAAAACCCTTTTCATTTCATCAATTTTGGGTTAAAAAAAAGTCGGCAACCACATACCCATCATATTGCCACTTTTTGGCCCATCATGATCCTACACACAATCCTTTGTTTATTGTCCTTCAAAATAAATGAAAGAAACAAAGAAGTCTTCACTTAACATTAATTTCATCACATAATGAACTCATAGGAAACATATTAGTAATGATTGGATTTCATTAGATTTTACACCCTCTTTTCAAGGACAAAACAAAATCTTGAAATATAAAGAGCGTTGTGTAAGTACAACATCTTGTACTAAGCAAGAGATATATTTGTCACAAAAGAGAGGAACATCCTCTACTATTGATCAAGCAAGTATCTTTTCAAGACTTCTCCAAGATAATTTGATAGCCCTCCCTCCAAGAACATGAAAGAAATTTTACTACAAGTGTTCATTTTGTTCATATCATAGAGTTCATGGCCATTCTACAAATGAATGTATAACATTGAGTAATAAAATTCAACATCTTAAGGATTGTGGTACTCTTCCTTGTGTTGAAGCACCTAGTTCCTCTAATTGATACTAATTTTTATGTTTTTCATCAATCATGTTGGCTCATCCTTTCCTTGCACTAAGTGGGGGAAAAGGGTTAGATAGCCTTGTTCTCGTATGGAACTTGTCATTGTCTCTTTTGGCTAGTTGACCACCTTGCATATATATATAAGAGAAATATTGGGATGTGGATGACATGCCTTAAGTTGGCTTGCATGTGATGTATTGAGTTATATTTATTATTTCATTTTGGGGGAAACCCCTTATCCATGATGTAGTTTCATTCAGGAACATATGACTTGGCATAGGGATTTTTGAATAAGCTCTCATGTCTTCTACTTTAAAGTAATTGCTCACAACTATGGTGTTAGAAACCGCTTTAAAGTTAGGGCATACATCGACACTTATGTTTCACTATGTGATTTTCTTTATTCTTGTGGTGCATTATTTTCTTGGTGGTGCCATTAGGTTTGATTTCCTCCAAGAGCATGATATTTCTTTGACTTATCCTCCCTTGGATAAATTAGGAATGATGCTCCCTAACAAGAGACCTTACATGAACTAAGCAAAGTCTCTTTGAACAAATTTTTACATGCATGTTGTTCATAGGCTTGAAGTTTCATTTTGTATTTCCTTATCAAAGTTATCAGTAAGTATAGCTTTGGTATGGTTAGTATGTATGGGAGTTGGCCTTAAAATTGAATTTTCCATAGCCACTTTCTTGTCTATGTGTGAATAGATACTAACCGTGTGCATATGTGTCTCACCTCTCTTGGGGTGCACCTAGTGGATAATAGATTCCATTAGCCCATGTGAGTGTGTGTTTGTTTGTTTGCATAGCGGACACCATGTTGCACTTGTAAACACTTTTTGGACAAAAAACTAAGGCTTCATACACATCGTGTTGGACAAACAGTCAAGGCTTGATCCGCTCCTCTTTTTCTTTTTCTTTCTGCTTTATGTCTTTGGTAGTGCATGCTTGTACCTTGTTGCTTCATACATAATTCACATGCATGTTATTTTGTGCCTATGTTAGTTTGTCATAGGATCTTGATCTTGGGGACTTGATCATCCCTCTTGATTGTTATCATCCTATCTCACTAGCATTGGTACACTTGGACCCCTCTAGATGAAAATTTGTCTACTTTAGTGTGAGTTTTAATCAAGTTCCCCCTCTCACTAAAGTGGGGAATAAATGTAGTGTAGAAAAATGTATCCCTTTACATTTTCACACTTTTTGGGCCCTCCCTATTAAAATTAAGTTCATTTATGATTTAATTGGTCCTACTTTGCATCCACAAGCTTCATTAAACATATTTTTTTGAGGATAATCTAGACATTTAACAAATGGAAACTTATAAATTAATATTTGAGGTTATGTGTTCCATATCTAGTGATTTGGGACTCATATGCCACCTTGGGCGTATGGGTCCCACCTAGGTCTCAAGACCCAATTTTAAATGTTGCATTGAACTTAACACTTCTTGGATTTTTTGTCTTAGGTTTAAGCCATTGGGAATCATATTCTCAACTTGCTGTATGAGTCTCACTTTAACTTAGACTTATTTTAAATCAAATTCTTGGTAGGATTTTATTATCCTGGATCTGATGTCAGCTTGTAGTGTTGCAATTTCAAAAAAATTGGCATAAATAAGTGTAAATACAAGGGTGTTTCACATAATTTCTCCTAGTAATTCAAGTATTCAAGTATCCTAAGAATTTCAACAGAGCATTCCTAAGCTATTTTTTTGAGATCAAGAGCATTCAAAAGAAATTTATCAAGCATTTGGAGCAGCATTCAATATTCTTGAGCATCATGTCAAATTCTCCATGCATCATGTGTGTTTGTGAGCTAACATTTGTGATGTAGGTTGATCTATATAGGATCTAGACTAGATTGCAGTATTTAAATGCTTAACTTTTACAATGCTTTTACAATGATTATTCCAAGTTAATTAAATCAAAATTAACTTATGGAAATAAAAAAATGAAAGTAATAACAAGGTGATTATAATAGAAAGGAAGGAAATGAGAGAAAGAAAGAGAGAGAAGAAGAGAAGTGCAAACAGTGTTTGATTACGAAGTTCGTCACAAACGTGACTACGTCTCCGGGTCCACTCCAATAGAGAGACCGATCCGATTAACTCCAAAATCAATTACAAAGCACCACAATCATTCTCCAAGCTCTTCGGCAACATAACAACGCTCTGACGTGCAAGAATGGAATCTCTACAAGACCTCTCTTTCGATTCTCTCCACAGTTTCAAGACTTCGTCACCTGAAAGAAAACTTAACTCCACTCTCACCTCACACCCCTTTTTATACATAAAATTTACTCAAATTGGCCTTTAACCAATTGATTTACAAAATATTCCCTATATCCCCTTTACATGGAAAAATACTTGAAAAATCCTCCATTATTTTCACTATATCTCTCATAATTTGTTTAAGCCCCTTAACTATTTTATTCCCAGGCTATTATTGTTCTAGGAGGTTACAATTTAATCCTTAAAAGGATTAAAGCATTGTTTGGTTCTAATTTTAAGGGGATTTGTTTAAATTAGAAGGTTTCGGCTTTGAACCATACAACAAAAGCAACCGTCGCCACACATATACTAAACACGCCAACTGGCTTATCAGTGGCAATTAATTTTATTGGGTCGACGGTCAGGGGTTCAACCCCGGCCGTTGGCTTTTTATATCCAGCTTCCCGCCGCTCTATAACAAAAGCAACTGTCGCTACATAGAGTTAGAGCTGACTGTGTTGGTGCAACGGTGAGCTGGGATTCTCGCGCTCGGACGGTGGAGAGTTCGAATCCGCCGGACAACACAATTTTGTTTTAACAAACAAACCAAACAACTTACCCATCCGTAGGGGAAGAGGGAGGCCACGTGGTATGTCGAGGAGGTGCCACATGGCGAAACTTGATTCGCTGCCAGAGATGACTGGATGCCAACGTGTCTGCTGATTAGATGATGACGTGTCCTGCCAACTCGGATGCTGACGTCACCTGCCACATCATCGTGCCACGTCGACATGTACTGACCATACGGAGTGCCACGTGTCAACTTCCGATTGGTCTATTTTGGATTTTGTACCGCATGCTGACATCATCTGTATGGATGATGATGTCATCACTATACCTTCAAGTCCACCAAGTCAACCTAAAACTTTGACCAATTGTATCTTGAGCATACGATGTCGGATTTCGACGAAACGAATGCTGTCAGAATCGTCTTGATGAGCTCTTCGCAATGATGCCAACTTTGACAACTTTTGACGACATCATTTTTTCCACTTCCTGGATGCCCTCTGATCCCAGTTTGACCCAAGGTTTGACTGGCCATAACTTGTACAAACGGACTACTTTTCGCTCCATTCAAGTTGCGTTGGAATCAGGACGTCGAGCTCTTTCTGATGGTGCTGATTCTAGAGAGAAATGAGACACTTCAATTTTCACTAAAAATATCCACCGGATCAAGCCTCCCCACTGAAGACCTTTTGGAACTCCAAAAGTGGCATTTATTCTGACATTAAGTGAGGACTTGGCCTCCCAACTTGTCCTGTATCTTCTGTACATTTGCATACCTGGCTCACAAGCACAATGAAGACTGCAGAAATATTGTTGAACATAAACATTATTCTATCACTTCCATAAGCATCTACATCAAATGTCATAGCCACTAACCAACAAATATTGACTAGCATCAAGCTGAACAATAATGCAGAAATGAAAGAGAATAAGTCAACAACACATCGATCCTTCACAACAGTAACATTTTTACCCAAAGATTCATCAATGCTTTCAAGCATCCTTTTCTCATGCTGTACTGCAAGTGCATCTTGCAACATCTGACCCTGGTTAGCTACTCCAAGTTCAAGTGTAGAACCACCTGTACTGATAGACATAAGAGTTAACTCTTTACTTGCATTAATTACCCTATTTAACTGTCCTGTGTTTGCAAAAGAACGATCAGTCTTAATCTTGTGAGAATGTACGATATACTGGATGCCATCTTTAAACAAGTGATAATGATTCTGTTCCCTGTAGAATATAGCTTTCCTGTCATATAAGTAAGGGCTACCAAGCACTATCCCACAGATATCCAATGGAACTACATCAAACTGTACTTCATCCACAAATTTACTAGTGATTGTGAATCTCAAAGTGTATTGTCTTGTTACTTGCAGCTTATCATTTTCACAAATCCAACCTAGTGGATAAGGTTTCTTATGCAATGTAGTTTTCAATCCCAAGTTCTTTACAACACTTTCTGAAATTAGATTAACTTGAGAACCATTATCTATGAGTGCATCAATTTTACTATTCTTAGCAACAACCCTTAAATGAAAAAGCTCATTCCTTTTCACATCTTCAGAGGCATCATTAACTTTAGAAGTAGAAGCACAACTATCAAAGGAAACACTAGAATTAGGAGCTTTACCTTTCAGACCCATAGCTGTTATCTTAGTCTCATCATCTGAATTGGAACCAAGATCCATAACAACATTTGTGGATTTCTCCTTACCCTTCTGTTTCTGATTCTGTCTTTGAGCCCACTTAGGCTTCAGTTCTGGATGCAACTGCCAACAATGTTCTTCATCATGACCTTTCTTGTCATAATGAGAGCAAGAAAGTTTATCATCCTTCTTAACTGTAGCTGTCTTCTTTCCTTTCCCTGTCTCTGCATTCTTAGAAGATTTCTTTACAGAATTATCATTATCAAACTTATCAATAAAAGATCCTTTACCCCTTGACTCTAAGTGTGTAGCTTGGACACAAACTTCATCCAAGTTGTTAGGATTCAAAACCAAAATAGAATGCCCAAGGTAGGAATGCAGACCTCCTATGTACTTCAACAAAGTGTCCTGGGTGTACAAAGGAACATTTAATGCAATAGCCCTTTTTCTAAATTCATGGGTGTACTCCTGGACAGATTGACCCTTCCCTTGCCTAAACATTTGCCAGTCCATCATTAACTGTTGCATATGGCCTAAGGGATAGAATTGCTTTTTAAGAGCATTAATAAATTCTGCCCAAGTTAAACTAACTCTACCATGTTGTGAAATTTCTGCCTTAGTCTTACTCTCCCACCAGGTTAAAGTTGTACCTCCTAACCGAAGAGTAGCTAATTGGATCCTATCAACATCATCTAATAGGTTCTAGACTCTATAGTAGACTTCAACTTGCTGAATCCAATCATCCAATTTTTCAGCATTAAGTTCACCACAATACTTTGGTAAATCAATTTTACATCCAACTTAATTTTAGGCTTATGCCCATTCCTGAAAGGATTAAAAGAAGTAGAATAAGGAGAAGAGGGAGAAGAGGGAGAAGAGGGAGGAGAAGGAGAAAAGGGGTGATCTAGTTGCTTGCCATCATCTCCATGTTGTTTCCCTTTCTTGTCTTCATGAACATCTTTCTTCGATGAACCTCCTTCACGTTCCTTCCGTTCTTGTCTTTCTTGGAAAAGAAAGTCCACCTTAGCCTTCATCTCGAGGAATGCTCTTCAGAATTCCTGCTCACTGATTTCTTCAGGAACCTCCATTCCAGACACTAACATCTTCAGAAAACTTCTTCACTTCCCGATCTCAGGATCAAAGTCTTCAAGCTTGCCTTCGCCCTTCTGAATCCTAGATCTCGTTAGCATTCAAGAAAACAACTACAATAATAGTCAACTGAGCTCTGATACCACTTGATCTGTATAGGATCTAGACTAGATTGTAGTATTTAAATGCTTAACTTTTACAATGCTTTTACAATGATTATTCCAAGTTAATTAAATCAAAATTAACTAATGGAAATAACAAAATGAAAGTAATAACAAGGTGATTATAACATAAAGGAAGGAAATGAGAGAAAGAAAGAGAGAGAAGAAGAGAAGTGCAAACAGTGTTTGATTACGAAGTTCGTCACAAACATGACTACGTCTTCGGGTTCACTCCAATAGAGAGACCGATCCGATTAACTCCAAAATCAATTACAAAGCACCACAATCATTCTCCAAGCACTTCGGCAGCATAACAACGCTCTGACGTGCAAGAATGGAATCTCTACAAGACCTCTCTTTTGATTATCTCCACAGCTTCAAGACTTCGTCACCTGAAAGAAAACTTAACTCCACTCTCACCTCACACCCCTTTTTATACATCAAATTTACTCAAATTGGCCTTTAACCAATTGATTTACAAAATATTCCCTATATCCCCTTTACATGGAAAAATACTTGAAAAATCCTCCATTATTTTCACTAAATCTCTCATAATTTGTTTAAGCCCCTTAACTATTTTATTCCTGGGCTATTATTGTTCTAGGAGGTTACAATTTAATCCTTAAAAGGATTAAAGCGTTGTTTGGTTCTAATTTTAAGGGGATTTGTTTAAATTAGAAGGTTTCGGCTTTGAACCATACAACAAAAGCAACCGTCGCCACACATATACTAAACACGCCAACTGGCTTATCGGTGGCAATTGATTTTATTGGGCCGGCGGTCAGGAGTTCAACCCCGGCTGCTGGCTTTTTATATCTAGCTTCCCGCCGCTCTATAAAAAAAGTAACTGTCGCTACATAGAGTTAGAGCTGACTGTGTTGGTGCAACGGTGAGCCGGGATTCTCGTGCTCGGACGGTGGAGAGTTTGAATCCGCCGGACAACACAATTTTGTTTTAACAAACAAACCAAACAACTTAACCATCTACAGGGGAAGAGGGAGGCCACGTGGCGAAACTTGATTCGCTGCCAGAGATGACTGGATGCCAACGTGTCTGCTGATTAGATGATGACGTGTCCTGCCAACTCGGATGCTGACGTCACCTGCCACATCATCATGCCACATCGACATGTACTGACCATACGGAGTGCCACATGTCAACTTCTGATTGGTCTATTTCGGATTTTGTACTGCATGCTGACGTCATCTGTACGGATGATGATGTCATCACTGTACCTTCAAGTCCACCAAGTCAACCTGAAACTTTGACTAGTTGTATCTTGAGTATACGATGTCAGATTTCGACGAAACGAACACCGTCAGAATCGTCTTGACGAGCTCTTCGCAATGATTCCAACTTTGACAACTTTTGATGACATCATTTTTTCCGCTTCCTAGACGCCCTCTGATCCCAGTTTGACCCAAGGTTTGACTGGCCATAACTTGTACAAACGGACTCCTTTTCGCTCCGTTCAAGTTGCATTGGAATCAGGACGTCAAGCTCTTTCTAATGGTGTTGATTCTGGAGAGAAATGAGACACTTCAATTTTCACTGAAAATATCCACCGGATCATAGGTTTTCATGATTCAATCAAGCATTCAAAGAAAGTATTTCATATCAAGATCAAGAGTCAAGATCCACATTCATGCTAACCATTTCACACAAGTTCTCATCCTTTATTTCAAGGGTTTTGTGAGTTTTAACATTGTATTTGCTCATTCATCATCCCTTCATGCTTTTTCATTTCATTTCAAGGTTTAATTACCAAAACGAGGTTTGACCAAGGCAAACCCTTATTCCCTAACAAAACAAAAATTTTCCCTCTTGAGTGTCTTTGCAAATCTAGGTGAATTGGAGCTTGAAGATACTTTGAAGAAAAATTTGCAAAATTCTTCAAGAAGTTGTCATCTTCACAGAAACTCACCTACAGACCAAAATTAAAACTTTCAAACTTTAAGAATTAGAGAACACAAAATATATAAAAGATCTCTAGAGGTTGTAGAAATATCAGTCAAAATCTAATTACACTGGGACTAAATCACCCCTTTGGGTGTATGAGTCCTAGTACAGCCCTTTGTCCAGTTTTATGTAGATCTTGATCAGTCACCAGAAGATTCTAGATTCTTGTATTAGGACTAAATCACCCAGCCTAGTGTATGAGTCTTAGTGCACTTCAAAAAGTAGAATTTTAGAGTTGTAGACATTGCTTGGTTCCTATCATTCTTCTAGGAACCCTTATGTTTCATTCTCTTTTATCATTTTGATTTTATATACCTTCATGTTTCTAGGGTTTAGTGCATTAGAATTTGTTTTTCTCCTTTGAAGCTTCATTTAACATGGTGAACCCCCTGTTTAGTCACACCTAAGGAGACCACTAGTCCTTCCCTCAATTGAGTCACCTAGTTGAGGGATCTTGGTTTCCTAATGAACTAAAGTGAAAAATAGGTCCAAAGATCCATCTCCCAAAAGGTGGAACACCTATTTCCTTTGGTTCAGTATGTAACACTCAAGGGTCAATTCCATCGCTTTCATGCTCATTTGTTTTTGATGCTTAACCATCTTCATTATAATATAAAGATGAACTTTTCCTTTATTTATTTTTCCTCTCTCAAATAATCTGTCAAAAATATCTAAGGTAAAAGAAAAAATTTACCTATCCACTAGGGTCTTATCTTGTGTCTCTATCCTTACTAGGCCACCTTGTTACCCTCCCCTACCACTATTGAAAATAACACCTTGGTCATTCCTGGTCCCACCGAACCGCTTGTAGACCCCAGTCCCTCCATAACCTTGGAAAAATCCCCTCCCACTTCTCATTGTATTACTCATTCCTATGGTAAAACCATTATAAATAGGAAACCCCTCCCAATCCTATTAAAGGTGTCCCCATATTTAAGCCCGCTCCTATTTCTACTTCTTAGTTTGGTGAGTTAGATAACTCAAGTGATGAGTTATGGAATCCCACCCCTACCAATTCCCCTATACACTCCCATATTCATATGAAATTTTTTGATGTCCCTAACACCCCCCCTATTATTAACCTTAGCCTTCAAAATTCCCCTAATTTCTACATCAATTTTGAGGGGACTCATGCTAAATGCAAGGTGGCTTTTGAAAATCATGCTCTTGGTGACCCCCTTTGCAACAAAATCAATTAAATTTTAGAGATGTTTGAACACAAGGGAAATAGGGTTTCACCTTTTAGGAGATGGAACTTGGACATATTTTGCACTTTAGCTCTTTAGGAAACCTAGATCCCTCAACCAAGTGACTCAATTGAGGGATGGTTAGGGTTTTCTTAGTGTAATTGGATGGGGGTTCACCATTAAACAATGTTTTAAAAGAATAAATTGAATGCACTATGAAAATTCAATATATGACCTAGGAATTTGAAGGCATTAAACAAGATTGACAAACAACAATCAAACAATAAAGTACCTAGAAGAATTATGGAGTCAAATCAAGGTTTGGAACTCTAAAAATCTACTTTTTGAAGTACACTAGTACTGATATGATAGGTTCTATGATTTAGTCTTACTACAAGGTTTCTAGGTAGAATCTGGAATCTTCTAATGACTGATTAGGATCTACAAAAAGGTGACAAAAGGGGTGTACTAGGAATAATATGCCTAGTAGGGTGATTTAGTCCTATTTCTAGGGTTTGACTGATACTTTTCTAGCCTCTAGTGATCTTTTTTAGCTTCCTCCTTTTCCAATATTCCAGTCTGAAAGTATAAATTCTAGTCAGTAGGTGATTTTTCGTGAAGATGAAAACTTCTTGACAACTTTGACAAATTTTGCAACTTTTTCTTCAAAGTATATTCAAGCTCTAATTCATCTAGATATGAAAACAAACATCAAGAGAGAAAAATATTGTTTTGTTAGGGAATGGGGCTTTTCCTTGGTCAAACCTCATTTTGGTAATTAAACCTTGAAATGAAATAGAATAGCATGAAGGAAGGATGAATAAACAAATTCACTATTGCAACTCACCAAACCCTTGAAATGAAGGTTACAAAATTGTGTGAAATGGCTTCAATGGATGTGGATCTTGACTCTTGATTGAATGCTTGAAACTTTGTCTAGAATGCTTGCTTGAAAATGAAACCTACATCACAAATGTTAGCTCACAAACACACATGATGCATGAGGACTTTGACATGATTCTTGAATCTTGAATGCAACTCCAAATGCTTGATGATATTCTCTTGAATGCTCTTGATCTTTGTAGTGTAGTAAAACTCATACCCTTGCATTTTCACACTTTTTTGGGCCCACCTTTCTTTATTTATCCTTCTTTACGGCTTAATTGGTCCTATTTTATGTCCACGAGCCCTATGAATGACATATTTTTCTAGTCAATCTTGAAATTTTCCAATGTATATGTGATATCCTAATGACTCTAATTGGTGTGTCACTAATTTTTGGTTGGGACTAAAATTCCACTAAGGGCATCTTTGTCCCCCTGAGGTCCTAGGACCCTAATTTTGAGGTATATATTTTGGGCCCCTTTTTGGTGTCTATGCCCCAAGTTTCATCACTTGGGACTAACATGCCACCTAGGGCATCGTAGTCCTCCTTGAGTTATTTTCAGGATTTAATTTCAAATCTTGGTGCGATTTAACCTCCTTCATTGAATGAATTCATATGTCATATTGGTGTGATATTATTTTTGGATATTAAGCATAGACAAGTATAAATGCAATGTTCATTCATTCATTTTCATCCTAGCAACTTGAGTATTCATTCCTAAGGAAAATTTATGAGATCAAGAGCATTGAAGAGCAATTCATCAAGGATTTGGGGACATCATCAAGTTTCAAGAATCATTTCAAAGACTATTCTTGCATCATGTGTGTTTTTGTGCTAACATTTGTGATGTAGGGTTTTGATCTAAGCAAGCACACAATTCAAGATCCATGTCCATTGCAGCCATTACACACAAGTTTGTAGCCTTTGCATGGGTTTGGTGAGTTGTAGCATTGCATGTTGTTCATTCACAATTTCCTTCATCATTTCTATTTCATTTCAAGGTTTAATTACCAACAAGGGGTTTGACCAAGGCAAACATCCATTCACTAACAATTAACAAGTTTTTCCATCTTGTCCATTTGTATTTGTAGATCTAGGTTGAAGACTTAAAGATCACTTGGAGTGTAAAGTTGGAAAATTGGAAAAGTTTCATTGCAAAGTTGTCATCTTCATGGAAACTCACCTACATGTTAGATCTGGTTGTTTTAGAACCTAAGATCCAAGAGGAAGCAATTGCAAATCTAGGAGCTCAAGACCACATTCAAACTTTTCAAGAATTAATATTGGGACTAAGATAGTAGCAAGGGCATCTTAGTCCTCCAAGTGGAATCTTTCAAAGATTCTTTAGGATTTTCTTCCATCATCTAAAGATTTTGTGCTTGCCCCAAAAAATAACAGTGAGACTAAGATGGTAGCAAGCACATCTTAGTCCTCCAAGGCATATTTTGGTAGTCTATTTGCATTTCTAGAATCCTATTTGTATATCCAGGTACACATACCCTAGCTTGGAGTTGCTCATTTTCAATATTTGTAAGCTTCATTTAGCTCATTTTAAGTGTTTTGCATATCATAGTGTGTTTTCAAACATTGTCTTTTCCAAGCATTTGCTTGGTGGTGAACCCCTTTATCTAAAAGAACACCCCCCTCCTAATTCCTCCTAATTGTGTATTGGCTCACCTTGAGAGGTTGATATTCAATCCTATTAGGGTTCTTAGGACATATTTGAATGACTTAGATAAAATAGGAGGTAACCATCCCTTCTTAATTATATCTATTGTTGAATCCCATAAAAATTTCTTAGGAATTCTCTCTTGAAAATATTAGATGACTTAAAAAATTTCTAGGATAAATTATGTGAAATAACCTTGTATTTATACTTTTTTATGCCTAATTTCATAAAATTACAACATTACAAGCTGACATTCAGAAATTGAATCTAAGGATAATAAAATCCCACCAATAATTTGAATTAAAATAGGTCCTAGGTTAAAGCTTAACTCATACGCCAAGTTGGGCATATGAGTCCTAGAGGCTTAAACTCAGGATAGTTTTTGAGAAGTGTTATGTTCAATGTATCATTTGAAATGAAGGCCCGAGACCTAGGGAGGACCCATACGACCAAAGGCACGTGTAAGAATTTTGTGTAAGAATTTTTTCATGACTAAGGGTTTTAGGACCTAGGGCGTGAATTTTCTATACTCCTCATTCAAGGATGCCCAAGAGATTTGTTGGGTGAAAATTATGTAATCCCTTTTAACAAATTACAAAACTTAATTTTCAACACAAATATGTGAGATAGAATCTCTCCTCTCAGAAAGGGGATACACCCTTCTTACTGCTTATTGCAACTAAGGAAAAATAATCAAATATTTACAACAATGTACACTACAATAATTATTTGGGGGTGTGTCACATTCATAATTCTCTCTTTTTTTGGAGAATATGTTTTACAATGTTTCATGATTTTAATCTTTGGATGAAATACAACTTCAAATTAAAAATAAGAAGTAATTTCAATATTCTTATCTTGTCAAAGAAAATCCTAGTAATGGCAGCATGATATAGATAAGTAATAAATAAATAATCTCACCAAAGAACAAAGTCATTCCACAGTTTTTGATAGTGAATCCTTCAAAATAGTAACTAGTGTTGTATAAGAAGCACAAAGTGTTTGATATAATTCACAATGAATCCCAGGAATAATATGAATAAATATAAGCACAAAGTCTTATAGAGAATTCACCAATAACATCAACAATACCACAATCTCAAGCAATGGGTGTAGCTCAAATTCTATAGAGATTTACTTAAAAGCCCTTCGATCTCAATTACTAAACATTGTCAATTCAATCAAATAACAAGATAGTTGTTCCCAACACATATTTTTTTGTGCAACTTCACTTCTTTATTGATGAAAAATAGATTCACAAAAATGAACTCAAAATTTCAAAATTTGCTTCACAATTGGGTAGCACTTCGTTGCATAAGATAAAAGGTAACAATTACAATAGAATCCTCTCTTATTTATAGATGGGAGAGGAGAGCTAATCTAGGAAAGACCCTAATTGACTAGTTGACTTATTCAAAAATTTCATCCATGAATATAGGAAAACATCTCTATTTTTACATGTAATTACATTTTCCAAAATGACATGTAAAATGTCAAAACCTATCTAGATAAAGCATAGAAAATTTTTTATGAGCTATCTAACTCTAGAGATGTAAGAAGAATTTTATGATTCCTTATTCTTGGCTTGGAAGTCTTCACATTTCTTCTTAATCTCTTGCATGACTGCCTCATCTAGACCAATGGTGTAGTCAACGATTGAGTGAACTTTGGTAATTGACTTCCTTGTAGATGAGAAAATATTTTTACACCTATCCAAATGTGTCTTAACTTTTTCTAAAGAGAGTTGCACATCACACAAGTTTTGCATTGAGGTCTTTGAAAAGGATTCATTTTCTACTTGCTTCAGGATGGCTTCTTTCAATATCTGAGCAATCTCACTTATCCGGAGGAATGTATGATCATCATCAAGGAGTTTTCCCGACAAATCCTCAATTCCATTCACCATAACAACATGATGTCCTTCAACATCTTTGTCTACTTTTTGTATGTCCTCGATGAGAGACTTCTTAACTTGTATGCGGTTCTTAAGAGATTCTCTTATTTCCACATACTTCTCTTTGTCAGGAATTACCCCAACTTCCACTAGTTTTCCTAGTTTTGTCTCCTTTATTTGTAACCAAAATGAGAGACTTCATTCCATTTCTTTCTGCTCCATGGAAAGTGTTCTTTCTTAATTTTCCAACTCCAATTTCAACTTAGATACTTGAGTAGTCTTTTCATTAGAAACAACTATGAGTTGTGAGCCCTACTTTATTATCTCATCAACAAATTCATACGAATTTTTTCCCTTGGAGTAAATATTTTCCATTATTTGTACCATGGGTTCTTCAACATTTATCATGGCCATAGGCTGCACATTTTTTGATGAGCCTATGATCTTTCTTAAGAATCATGCATACCGTTTAGCCTTCTCTTTATACATGTCCCTATCCTTTTCCATCTTACCAAGTCTATCTAACAAGGCATTCAGAGTCACTTGTGCATCTTCCTTGGAACTTGCATTAGTTACCTTCCCAAGTTGAACTCTAGTCATGGTGTAATATTCCATACTCACATCATCCTTTCCTTGTGGATGTATTCCAATATCCACATATTTATGACCTACCCTATTCACATGTAGTCTTGAATGAACCTTTTCCTTCTTTTCCCCCTTGGCTTTTGGAAGAACTATCTCCTCAAGATCCATCTCATCTAGAGAAATCATATATTTCTTACACTTATATACTTGAGAGACTAACCAAGGAGGAAGACATGAAGTATCAAATTCTTGACTTACTGCTAATTCCTATGTAACAATCACCTCTATAGGAATGGATGTTATATTAAAAATTGGCGTAGTTTCTATCATGATTGCACCAGTAGATTGAAAACCAAGAGTATCTTGCAATGAATACTTCATAAACCTATCAAACTAAGCCTGGGAACAAATGTCATATGATGGAAAGGATAGATAGATGATGGGGAACTTGAGGAAATATCAATAGTTTGCAAAGTGGAGCCCACAGGAGGACTAAAAAGGATTTTTGATGTTGAAAGAAGAATTTTAACCTTCACTACATGTAGAGTTGTTGTAGGAGGAGGTGAAGTAGGAAGAGGAGGAAGAGGAGTAGTAAGATTTGGAGTATGAGGAGTGGTGGTAGTAATAGGTGATGATGTGCAATGGGGATTGTTAATGACATTCTGATGGGGAGATAATCACATTTCCTCATCATCCCTTTCTTCTTCCTCATTATGTTTTTGTTCTCCATGATCCTCTTTTGAATTTTCATCTTTTATAGATTCTTTAGACTCTTCAATCTCATTACATTATTTTGACTCTTCTTCAGATTATCCCTCAAATGCAAGTTCTTGCTCTTGATCAGATGGTTGTTATTCTTTAGCAGCCTTCTCTTCCTCAATTGATTGCATTGTACTCTTGCCAAAAGTAAATTTGATCTTAGGACCTTTTCAAGAAGAAGAAGGAGAAACAACAAATCTATGCTTTGTTTGAAGCTCCTGTCGATAACTAATTTCACCTTCTTTTGTTTCTCCCTTGGACTCTGTTCTAAAATATTTTAATTCAAAGCCATGCCTTTGTAACCATTAATTTGTGTTATGTAGAATGGGTGAAAGTATTTCCCTGATGGAAATACTATCTTTCTTGGACCATTGGATTGGGGGTAAAGGCATACTTGCAATATCCTTTTCTTCATAAGTAGAATCTCTAATATCACACGGATCTTCAAAATCATTTGGAATATCAGCTAAGCCTAGATCCTTGATTTTCTCCATAGTTAACCTACAAAATTCCATCCTTCAGATGTCCTCTTCATCTCTACATTTAGCCCAGCTATCCTCAAAATGATAGACATGGTGATGATCCTTCTTGAGTTTTCTATTCACATTTTTGTAATCAAAGACAAAATTTGTATCTATATGTCCTTATGTTCATAATTTTCATTTCAGCTGCTATGATTTTTCCTTTTGCACACTCTGAATAGTATACCTTCCAATAGTAATTGGAAGCTTAAATCTTGTCTTGTGAATTTTTTGGAATTCTTTATGAACTATAATTAACTTTTTGCACAACTCTATTAATATCCACTTGTTGAAAGGATATCTATGCAACATGTATGGGCACCCAATGTAGCAACCTACTCTCAAATATGTGAAAGTAGGAAATTGCAAAAAGATACATCCAAACATACTAGTAACCCTAAAGGATTCATTTGATACCCTCTTATTTTCCAAAGTTGGATTGAAAGTGAAAAGAAAAGGCACAAAGAAGGCATCAATGGTTCTCTTGAAATTATTAATACTATTTCTCAAGGTTATCAGAGAATAGAACTCATATACAAGCACAAGAGTTTTGTTTCCTTTTGTTGACAATCTATGAAATTACCTCATGATCGTAACAAAATATACCGGGTAGGAGGTCATTTAAAAATTCAAGGTGGTTGGAACATTTATTAGCTACTCATGGATCTCACTGCTAATATGTGTACCCCAATCTATATTCACTTTTCTTCTTCTGATGATTCAGATGCACTCGTACATCCAATATTGGAAATGGCCTGAAATGGGTAAACCTTTCACCCTACTCAAAAGAGTAATCATATCTTGAACATCTTCCTTGAAATCACTTCATGGGAGACCTTTGGGCAATCTAGAGATAGTGGGCCTTGGAGTCTTCAGCCATTGAGAGTTAATCAAATTGTTTGGCTCTGTTCAGATCTTTATCATAAACCTCGTGTGCTTGTTGAATAGAAATAGTGGTATACTTCTCCATGTGTGGAACCTAAAAAACAATATCAAAGAATTCGGGATCTAATCTCATCATGATTTGTCTAGAAGAATCTCATACTCCTATCCTCCCTAATATAATGTGAAGAAACTTGTAAGAAAGATTTTGAGCAATGAGAAACAGTTGTAAATGAAGCCACTAAGTGTAGGTTGGTATGAACGATTCCTCACAAATTTTCTTCTAATGGTTACTTTTTAGTTCTTTTCACAAAGTCATCCATATCCTAGTGACTAATCTTTGTGTCCTTGATTTCATCAATCTTAGAGGTCACAACGGTAGGTGGATAAATGCCTTGGTACTTGTACTTCATTTTTTCCTTCTTAGAAGATGATAAAGATTCTTCTATTGTCATTAAGATCACAAACTACCACTAAAAATCACCTCTAAAGAACACCTAATGAAAATTGAGAGTAACTACAAGGAAACATGAACTTATCAGATGTTAAGAGCTTGTGTTATGAGAGAAAACAAAATGTGTGAAGCTAGGCAAGCATCTTGGAATAAGCAATTGTGATCTATGAAATGCGAAAAATGGAGCAATAGTGGTTTAATGAAGTATAGAAAGCAAATGGAATGATTTTTTGAGCATTTAGTGATTTTTTTTTTGTGCAAGGGTGCTAAAAATCAAAACCCTTACATCTTGAAAGATTTTCTTTTCTGCATAAGCATTGAAAAACAATTCTCTAGCATGTCTTGGAACTTGCAATATTTAGATGCATCAACACTAAAAATCAGTGCTACAACATTTTATGTAAAGATCAATTTCATGTTGTAGCACTAAAACATCACGCTTCTACATGCCTTAATATAAATCATGTGAAAAAGAAGACTTTTTAAGTGCTTATACACAAAGGGGGAAGATCAAAATTTTGTAGGAGTGATGATTTTCACTACTCCTACACATGAATTTAGGGAATTGTTTTTGACAAAACGGTAAATTTTGCCACTTAGACATGTGTAATATAAACTTTGTTGAGAATCAATGTAAAGACATTTAAAATCACCAATATACTGAAAGGTAGAAATAAATAATGAGTGGGGAAAATTATAGGCATAGCATCAGAGATTGATGCTCAAACAAACAAATATTCACAAAGAGAAACCCAAAAGAAAAGTAGGGCACACAAAAACCCTAAGGACGAACACTTGATGAAAAGAATGCAAAATTCCCCAAAAGAAAAAGAACCCAAGAAATAGAGACATAAATACTTTCATCTAAATGTGAAGAACATTGTGTAACGAAAATGGAAATGACAAAATAAATGAATAGGGTAAATTTTAAAGTACTTGAAAGAAACAACAAAAACCTGGAATGAAAACTATGTAAAATCTGACACTCCAAGATCAAAGAAGCTCAAAAATGTAGAAGATGCGAGGAAGAGATGGAGGTTAACATTAATCAACCATGAAATGGTCTACAAATGACTTTAATAAGTCACTTTAAATATTTAAAAATGAGTCATAAATAAACTTGAAGTGCATTAATGACCATGCGTATGAAAGGGGGAAAATGTAGGAGCGGTCATTTTCACTACTCCAACATTTTCAAAATATAAAAAATGTAAGGGCACTAAAAAAGACTACTTCGACATGTGATAGATGATGACTGAACCTTAAATGCAATAGTGCTAAAAATCAGTGCTTGTACATTTAGTGAAAAAGAGAGAAGTGCAGGAGCACAACAAATCAACACTCCAACATTTGGAGAAATTTCATAACCTAGTTCATGTAAGAGCATTGAAAATCAGTGTTCTTACATGAGCTAAACATTTTCTAACTCCTAGAAGGTAAAAATCAACAAAATATTCATTTTGAAGATTTTCAAGAAATGACTAAGGATAAATGCTCGAATGGAAAATTTGAGGTTCAAGACTACACATTAAGGCCAATCAAAACTGTCCTTGTTTTGTGTTCATGAAGTGCACAAAGCTATAGAATGGACAAGTTTCATAGGGGGTTATCCTATGAATCAAGCATAACTAGATTCAAGGATAACAAGATCTCAATCAAATGATCATAATGGGAGAAAGATATCTACTAAGGGATCATTCTAGGGGTTCACCACCAAGCTAGGGCTTGGAAAAATTTATGACATCCATGATCTAATAACAAAACCTAGTGTTGCATGAAACTTAAATGAATGATCTAGAAATGCATATAAATTAGAACAAGAAATTGTAAAATCAAAAGTGTGCACTTGGAAACTTGTAGAGTCTTAAATGAAGATTGGAAATTCTACAAATCCTAAAAAATTTGCCTACTAGGACTCATTTGCCATTCTAGATGAATCAGTCCCAGATCTAGGTTTCTATACAAGAACAGGTTTTTAGAAAAAGGGTATCCAAAACTACAAAAATCTCAAAATTGACCTAAACTGGGAGTCATTTTCCCAAGATGGTGAATGAGTCCAGTTAAGGTTTTCTTGATCTTTAAAATCTAAATATTGTCTTCAAGGTATACTCTTTTTGTTCCTCTTTGTTTTTGGATCTGAAACTCTAATTTTGGGGTTGTAGGTGACTTTTTAGCATGAAGATTACAACCTTGCAAATGGGGAGATAACTCCAACAAATTTATCCAAGCTTGTAACCCAATCTTCAATGATCTTCAAGCCTTCAAATCACCTAGATTTGCAATCACACAAAGAGAGAGAAAAAGTGTTGATTGTTAGGGAATAGGGGTTTTCCTTGGTCAAACCTCTTGTAGGTAATTAAACCAAATGATGAGACAATGAAATGAAGGGATGAAACATGAAATAAAGAACATGAATCATGGACAATGATACCTTGAATTATGTCTTGTAAATCTACAACTCAACATGAAATGGCCATGAAGGATGTAGATCTTGATCTTGACAATAGGTTTAGAACAATGCTTGATCTTGGATCTTCATTGCTACATCACAACACTAGCTCAATAAAATTCTTGATGCTTGATATCCTTGAAATGATGATGGATCTTAATTTTTTACAACAATTGATGAAGAATTTTTCCCTTGAATACCCTAAAAGTGATCTTGAATGCTATCTTAATGATCTTGTGGAGTCTTGGAATGCTTAACTCTTGAATGCTTGACTTGATAACATGTAAAATTAATGAAATGATGATTTTAAAGCTCATATATAAAGTAAATTAGTCTAATATCTCATGTATTAGATCCCAAAGGCTGACATACATAAAATTTGAACTTAAAACCCAATTTTTCCATCTCAAAACCTTGAAAATAGGCCAAATGAGACTCATTCACCAACCTAGGTGAATGTGTCCCACCTGGATAGGACTCATTCACTCAAAGTGGTGAATGGGTCCCACAAGGCCAATTTTGATTGCTAAAGTGATAGGGAGTGTGTAAATTAAACTTATTTATTTATCTTGTTTGGTTTTTGATTGAAATATGCCTTGGGATGCATAATATAGGGTCTTTGGGGTCTATTAATGATTCTATTAAGGTCATAAATTCAAGAGGGCCCAAAATACCATGTGAAAGTGTAAATAAATACACTTTACAATATTAACTTAAGGAAACATTGGGTCTATTTAGCTTAGAAGTGCCCTGAATCCCATGTGAATGTGTAAAACACATTACAACACTAGATTAGGTCCACCTTAGTTTACAATTCTCTTAAATTTAATGTGAAGGTGTCAATAAATAGAATTTACAACACTAAATTAGGGAAAAGTTAAGTTTATTTAGCTTTAAAAGGGTCCAAGACCTAATATGGAATTGTAAAACACATCACAACACTAGATCAAGGCAATATGAAGTCCAATTTATCATTAATTATTTCCAAATCAAGTAAGGAAAAGGGGGACTCTTTTTTGTCATTACAGGGTGTATGAGTCCTAGATCTTTAAATCTAGAACACATAGCCAAAAACATTAAATTATGATTTTCCATTTATTAAATGTCAAGATTATACTTAGAAAATGCATTTAACTAGGTTTGTGGATGCAAAATAAGCCCAATTAAGGCATAAATAAACTAAATTTTAATAGGGAGGACCCAATAAAGTGTGTAAATGTACAAGGATATATTTTTCTACACTATGATAGTTAATGTTCAAAATAACATACTTAAGTGGCTCCTAGGTCAGTTGGTTACTACCAAAGAGAGAATCCTCATCATGGAATATAAGGTGTTGTAGCAGCAAGTTCCATGGTTGGGGAGGTGGGTGATAGGGTCCATTAGGATATGTTAGCCTCCCTAGCTAAGTTGTTTAAGCATTGGGATAGATGGGATAAGGAGCTGAAAGAGTTGAGAGCTATCATTGGTATAGAGGAGGATAAAAAGAATTTACAAATGGAGATTGACGCTATTCATATGAACCAAGAAAAATCATGTAGTGTCTCCAATTCATAACCGATTATAGTTAGGTGGCCATGAAGAACACCACCCTCACCATTCAAATCTTTCAGAAAGAAAGGTAAGGTGGTGGAGAGCTCAACTCTAGATGCCACATTGGATACTCAAGCTATGCAGAAATTCCCCCTATCTTTTGAGGAGAAGCTCCACTTCCTAGCTCAGGAGTGGAAGGCAATCAATGGTCTCAAGTTGTTGGGAAACCTGTAGGTGTTATGTGGTCCTATGTTGGTCTTTTTTGTGTGTTGTCTCTATTTCTTTTTTCTAGTTGGATTGTTTATGTTTTAGTTTATGCTTTATTTTTTTTTCGGGTGTTTCACTTCTCGTGAGCCCCTTGTTTTCCTTAATGGTTGTTTTGTAATGGGCATTGGCCCTTCCAGTCTTAATCTAATCAAAACAACTTATATTAATAATAAAATTTACCTTAAACTTAATAATCTATAAATTTAATATAATTAAATGCATATAAATAATTCTACAATATTCACTACTTATTTTGTTGTTTAAATCATTAAATTTTAGATATAACAATTATCAATCTTTATAAAAAAAAATTATAATTTTAAATATAACAACTATAGATATTTTTTTGTTATAAGTTTAATTATATTTAGTATAATAGTATTAATTGTTTTTCTATCAAATAAAATTGAAAGTTACCTATTCCTCTTCAAAAGTGATAAGGATATATCAAGTAAAAAATGTTATTTGATTTTTTTACATAAAACCCAATTGTTGTAAATGATAAATGCCTCCTAACATAAATATAAACTTGCACATAAAACACATTGATAGACAAAAGGACATTATGGGGGTTCATATAAAGTAATGGATCCTAAATGATGCCATCAATTGAATTTGTCTTATTACCTCTTTAAATTGTGATTCTAGTTCCCTAGAGAATATATTTAATACACATGCAATGGAGAATAAGACAATATAGGAAAATATTCCAAACTCAGCCTTAGAGATACCAAATTTGGGCCAATTAATAAGAGAGTATATCCTCTCATTCTTCAAGATCTTCTAAAATTGAGAGAGTATTTTACTATGGCCATATAGGAAAATTGAGGAGAAATAAATAAATAAATTAGCATACACTATGACCAAGCATTCCCCTTGTAGTTATGATTTGACCTCCTTGACCTCATATTGTTTAAACTAAAAGGGGTGTTCATATGAAACTGCCAAAATTCAAAAAAATTATGAACTTTCATGAATCCTAGTTAACATTATATATACATGTGAAACTTGGAACCACACTAACATGATCATTTTAATGTGTTTTAGTCTGAATACATGCAAATTTATAATATTGAATAACACGAGTGAGCATATTATATCAATTAAGAGTTATTAAAATAAAAATTAAAGTGATGTTCAACATTATATTATGGATCAAGCCTCATTGATAAAAATATAAATTTATCCAATTTCATAGAGTAAGAGAACTTTAAAATATACCTAGTAAATTGATTAAGTAGTTCTTTATCGTAGATGCTCTCATGATGTGCTTACATCTAGGTTATGGTGTTACTATATTTCTTACATGTTGTCATCTATATTTTGTAAATGTGTCTCAAGTACCTATCTAGATTCAATATTTTCTACACAGTAGGAGGAAAGTCCACAAAAATATTAAATAAGGAGAATACTATGTGAGATAAAAAAAAGTGAAGATAAATGAATAAATAAAATGAAATAATAGAATGGAAAAGAGAAAGGAAAGAAAAGATGAAATATCCATATTATTTTAGTCCTCTAAATACATATAATATAAGATGGAGAGAAAGTGGGTAGTCAAATAGGATTTTTCCTTCAATTCAAGGCCCTGTTTTGGTCTTTCAACCTCAATGGAAAGCTAATGTAATATAAGAATTGGAAATGTGTAAGAAAGTAACCTAATTATATCTAGGGCTAAGAATAATTCTATGATAAAGTAAATATATGTATAAGAATTAATCCTTGGTCTATAGGAAGAAACACCCTAGTACATGTATTAGATTGAGAAAAAGAAGTTTGGAACATAAAAAAATATTCCAAGAGAAAATATATAAGAAAATATAATAAAGATGATAATTTCAATATTATCCATATTAAGAATTATGACTAATTAAAATATTATTTTTCCATAATGATCTAGAAGAGATAAGTGATCACATAGAGATGGAAATGAAAACATAGTAGTGTGTAAGGGCATGTGCAGGATCAGGATGGGCCAAAAAGCGGTGATATGTAAGTGATATGATGGCCCATGTGGCTGACAACTTTTTTTAAACCCAAAATTGATGAAATGAAAAGGGTTTTTAAAGGATGTTCTCACTTTTCCACTAGTATAAATTATTCTTTACTTTGAATTTAATAAAAAATATTATTCATTTTCTATTTGAATTACGACTAAAGTCCTGATTGATAAGCTAATTGAAAAACATCTATAGATTTCGAACTATATCATATATTTTGAATCTGAAACATGCATCACATTCTATGCTTCACATACTATAGGATTAAAAAAATAAGTTGAATTTCATGAAGTTTTGACCAAGTTAAGGTGGTCAGACATACAAGTTTTTACATTTTAAAAAAATTGTAATAAACAATTCATAATTAATTATTTACTTGGAAAAAAATTACATAAAAATATGCATCACATCAAGACATGAGTCCTCTACTTATATCTAAAATATTATTAAAAAATATTATCATTTTATTGTGGTTAGGGTGGTTAGAAAGACACCTACTTTTTTTTTCCTTGAAATTTAAGTACTACTGCATTGAAATTTCAAATTTTCACCAAATAGATTTAAAAAAAAGTAAACCTAGTAGTTTAGAAACTACATTCAACTTGCTATAGATTCTATTCTTACATATTTTTGAAATAATATAGATAACTTATTCAAATTTTTACGTCAAGTTGCCTAACTTTGATTTTCTGAATTTTCATCGCCACTTTAGGGCCTATTTTTTCCATGATGATCCTACACATACCCATAACCTCAACAAGCTTAAAAAGTACAATTATGACCAACACAAAGTGAAAATAGAGAGGGGGAGTTATATTATAGTTCTAGATTCTTTTTTTTCTTTTATATGAGGTTCATATGGAAGCTAAAGGGTCACATATAGATTTAAAAGGTATTTTACACTAAGCAAGAAATAGTAGGAATCTATGTCGAAAACTAAAATTTAAATTCTAAAACTCTCAAGATGTTGGTGTAATATGTGGATTTCCATGTGTCATGCTCATGTCATAGAGAAAACACTTAATTTTTTTATGGTTATTATAGGCTAGCAAGATGAAATTGAGTGTGATTAAAAATTAGCAATCTTGTGAAGGAAAAGTCCAATTATAGGGTAAAATTATTATCCCTACAAAATAATATGGAAATGGAATCCAAAATAGGGAAAAATTGTAATGTCAAAATTGTTGGGTATGCAATGTTTGACATCACATTTTTTTCCCCAATTTAATTGGATACAAATACCATGTAATAAGATGTAGTAAAGTTTAGCAAGGAAAATACTAAAATTAAATAACATTAAAAAGGATTTCAAAAATGATATATAGGAACTCTCAAAGTGAGGAAATCATAATACTAGGATAAGAATATACCAAACCACATGTTAAGTAAAGAAAATCTATAAAAATGAAGCTTACAAAAAGTAACCTAAAAAAAGTGTAGTCGTATATAGTGTAATATACTTACAATAAATATACAAACAAAAAAGGAACATAGTAAATATTTTTTAGTTTTTTTATGTGTCAACATAAAAGAGACCTACATGGGAAACTTGTCTCATATTTTTATGTTATCCAAAAAGTGCAATGAAAAGAGAAGTGATAACATCTAGAAGCATGGTATAAACTGAATCGTTGAAAATTATCGCTCTATGTTTTGTGAGAAGAACCACCAATTTCCTACAAATTTCATTCAAGGAAACCTTAGAGATATCAAAATAGGGATGAAATGATGGAAGATATCTATGATAAGGTGTCCTAGGGTGCGATTAAAGACTAAAATGGGGTTCACCACCAAGCAAGGGCTTGGAAAGATAGGAAATGTAAATGACATGCAAAACCTATGTAAATGACCTAGAAAATAAACCGAAATAAGAACAAAAAATTGGAGATGAAACAAAGGTGCACTTGGAAATTGAAGAGACTCATAAAAACATCTAAAATATTGAAAATCTGACTTTCAAAGAATACTGGGACTTATATGCCAGGTTGGGTGATTGAGTCCCAGTTTAGGGTTTTTGGGAAGAAATTTCCCAATTTCACAGTGGTAACTTTGAATCCTCCAAAATGTAGAAAAATTATTATACCAAGAATCATACACCACAATTGATGTAGTAGTCCCATTCTACCTTTTTGGAAAATTAAGATCTGATTTTATTCTCTTATCTCTGCTATTTCTTCCAAACTTGATTTTCGGATTTGAAGTTGTCAATAAACTTGCAAAATAGAATATTGTATTGATTTGTTTATGGAGGGTTTTCCTTGGTCAAACCCCTAGTTTGGTAGTTAAACCTTGATAGAAATGATAGATCTTGGAAGAAAATATGAATGCAAGTCCTAATCTTAACTGCATCTAAGATTAGGAGGTCTAAAATGCTGCAAAACCCTATTTTAATGTGTTAGAGTAAGATGCATAAATGAAACATAGAGATGATGCCTCACTTTGGGATATCTCTAATCACCCTAGTAAGCCATAAAATGCATGTACCTTCCTTTAAGTAGAAATTAGAATGATAATGGAGGATGGAATCACTTAGGAAACAAATCATTAGGATTGGTTCAATGGCTAGTTACATCTACCTAGAACTTAGAATCCATCATGATTCTTCGTAGGCAACTATCATCAATCCTTGAAAATGCTGATCTTGAATTGAAAGTGAGCTTGAAGACCTATAAAAAACACTATAATGTTGCTACAGGACTTCAACTTTATGTGCTCATTGCTCTTCAATGCTCTTGTAACATTATTCTTGAGTTCTCAAGTTGATATTATGAATTCTTAGATCTTGAATCACTTTCTCTGGTGAAATAATGATTTGAATCCATGTTTATATAGGTACTTTATCTAATTTACCATTTATTAGATCCCAAATATCGACATCAACCAAAAATTTGAATGAAAAACCTTAATTTCCTACTCAAACCCTAAAAAGGGGCCACCTAGGAGTAATACACCACTTGTGGTGTATGGGTCCCACCTAGGGGGACTCATACACCCAAGGTGACGTATGAGTCCCACCCTAGTTTTTCATGGTGAGAAAATGTTGGCTTGTTAGAAAATTGAATGCATTTATTGATTTTGTCGATATTTCAACTAAAATAAGCTTGTGATTCAAAATAAAGGGTCTTAGAGGCCTATTAATGATGATTTAAAGGGTCATGAATGGAGGTGTACTAAAATAGGTCCAAATTAAGTGTGAAATTGTACCATCTCTAAGAAGAGTGTACAATTTTCTACAGTTCTTTTTTTAGTGTCTAATAGTTGAGCTTTGGGAATACAAATTTGGCTAATAGTTCAAGTTGCAATGAGACTTGAATCACCACATTTTTACAATATTTTATTTAAGTTTGATTTAAATCACCAAAGGATTTATTTTATTAAAAAATTTAAATCAAGAATTTTTCATAAAATTTGATACATAATTAGATCAAATTCACCTAAAATTTATAAGTTATAGTACTAATCTAAATAAATTTTCCAATATTATATCATAATTATTAGTTGTTTTGGGGCTATATTTCTAATCTTCAGTTTCATCCATTACTTAAAATGTAATCTAATAGCCCTCATTGTATTTCATGAGGTACAATATACCTATAAGCTGTAATGCTCATGGAGTGCAAAATAAAAGCAGTTTCAAGCCCCATGAGTATTACATATCGCGGGTACATTTTACCTTGTGGAGTTCAATGAGGGCTCTTAGATTATATTTTAAATCAATGGTGGCAAATAAATATTATAGATTCTACCCCTTAAACCCATTGATCATTTCTACCATTGAGCCCCTACTTTTCCATGAGAATTATTATTTTAAAAAGGAAGGATTCACCATTGATAATTAATGCATTTTCCTATTATTTTCCAAGATTCACCAAAATTTCTACAAATTTTAGTGATGCAAAAAAATCACAAATATTTTTTTCCAAAAAATGGAAATATTCACGAATAGAAATCAATATATTTTTCCAAAAAAATAAAATATTTTCCATAGTTTTATATCTTTTCTTGAGGGGGGGTTTCTTAAAGTTATCATTGATTTTCTACACTACATAAAAAAAATAAAAAATTGTACAACATTGCATTCCTCCTATATCCATGCATGTAGAAGGGTACCATTAGTCCTCAGTAGGGAACATCATACAATTAGCAAACATACACACACTAATAGGATAAAAAATATAGTCAATATAGATTTAAGTATACATGATTTAAGGTCCATCTTACTCTATCACTAGGAATCATGAGAATCAATAAATCACATTTTCTAGCATGCTTTGTTGCTATATGATTTAGATGTTTTGATATAATTTAGAACCACTTAGTTATGATTCTCTATTTCTAGATTATCCATTCATAACTAAAATAATAGGGATTTCATGGACTGGTTTACTCTATTGCTAGGATATATTGATAAGGTTATCCATATCCAACTATACTCTATACTTCGAATCACAAACTATAAATTATAAGAAATCGTATAAAAATCATCAAATGATAGATACATGCCCCCTTAAATAATTGAATGGAATAAGTGTATACAATTAATTTTATGGAAGATAAAGGATCATATAAAAACAAAAATTTCACTAGGAAGGATGCATATAGGATGTTTTCCCATAGAACAAGTTTTACATTTCCCATATGAAAAATGTTTTGTTGTGACCAATATAAAGAGAATATTGTGGTACCTGAAGTTGTTCCACCATGTAACAAAAAATATTGAGAAAGAAATTTATGTAATCCACATAATATATGTCAACATGATTGAATATTAGTAGAGTCAAAAAATGATTAAGCTAGAGTTATATGATTACTATACTAGGTCCACTTAATAAGGATAATGGAGGGAATTATCTAAAGATAGAGATGTAGCATGAATACATATGGAAGTTATAGGAGAAATATCTATATTTGACTAAAAAAAATTCTCATCATAATAAGGGAGATTATATCAATATAGAAGATATATGTGATATAGGTGGTATAGTAGAGGCCTCACAAGAAGTAGCTTATTCATATCCACTAATTTAATAGTACAATCAAGAGAAGATGAGATAAAATGTGTATCATAAGAAATATTGCTATCAAAATCATCAAAAAGATCTTGAATTTTAGATTTTATAACATGAAAAAATCTAGAAGGGTTACTAATTAGGAGGATGTTTACATTAGGTAGGTGGGAGGGTTATAATCTTGGATCCTAAGAGAATAGGTAAGACATTTTTAAAAGGAGTATCAAGAGGTGTATAGGGTCTAGGTTTAGGTTTGGAAGGATTCAAAGAAGGTTGAGTAGGTGGAGAAATGGGTGGATGGATAAGAAAGAGCTCAACATATTTTAGATGATGGTTGTAAGAGTTGGTATAGAATTATCTATTCAATATATGGTTTGGCTAAATATTGTAACAACCCAAGATCTAGGAAATTTTATGAAAGAACAATAGATATAAAATATGATAAAATTCTTCTATTTTATCAAAGGAAATGATAAAGTACAATGAATCTATGTGAATAGGACCAAGGTGATGAACTATCTAAAATACCTCATTCACACTAACACACCACCCTAAGTGTTTATTAGGGATAATTTACAAGATATAATGAATACAATGGTGATGCATCCTGACTACTAGGCCATGTTAGGTACCCATGTACAAATAAAATCTCTCACAATGGAGGAAAAGAGAAGACCTAGCGGAACAAAAACCCTCAAAAGAGACAAAAAATTATAAAACCCTCAAATAAGAGTGAGGAGAACAAAACAACATGTGAGGAAAAAGTCCCCTATAAGAGAGAATAAGAAAGACCATGCAACCCCTTCAAGGTAGAGTCTTTTTTAGTGATGGTAGATGCCTAGTACTATATGCTATAGATGATCTAATCTCATCAAAACACATTCTTCCCCTTAAGAAGAAGCAAAACCAAGAGTGTAAGAAAATTTTTATACCATTTCTAAAAGGAAATTGAGGGAAGAAAGATGTATATGCATGATGTCTCTGAATTTTTTTCAAGTTTTTCCATGTCAATATTGAAATATTCCATAATAAATTTGTGTTCTCGACCATAATGATGAAGATAAAAATATAAAACCTTGTTGATATGGATGAATAACATGATACAAAGAAAAATATGACTCCTCCAAATGTTTCTCAAGGATCTCCACATCAATAAAAAAAATGTGATAATTGATGATGGAGAGAAGGGAAAATAGGCCCAAAATACTCCCCCACAATATCTAAAGAAGATGACACATCTCCATAATATGTAGCTTCAAAGAGGAGATGAATATTATCAATAGTGTCCTCTAATTCTACAAGATAGAACTCACAATAAAATCCTATATTTTTGTCAAGTTATCATCCCAAGTAGTTGTATCTAGAAGACTATGATTTTCCTACTCCACTAAATCACAAGATGTCGTAGATGTAGCAATAATAGTATCATCAAAAGAAACAATAAATAAAGGAGATGGAATGTCAACACATATATATAAAAAATTAGTAGATGAAAACACACCAAGATTCAAATGACCATATTGAATCTCCTCAAAAGTGTCCACACTAGATGCCTTAGTGTATACATCAACTGAAGGAACAATAGGAGAAAAAAGTGAGAAGGTGTAGGAACCATATTGATGATTAACCTCCCCAGTGACTATAAATGTTTTATACAAATCTTAAATGATGATATAATCTAAATGTTTGAACTTTGAACTCTTTCCTACTCCACCATGTGTGTTATGATAGCTATAAAAGGTATTTTTTGAAAATGAAGGCACATAAAGAACATCATTAAATGATCTATCATCCATGTGAGTAGATCCCTTCACACAAACACACATATATGTGAAAATATTAGTCATTAGAATATATAGTAATGATCAAGACTCAAATAAAGAGAACATACTTTATGATGAATATGTATGATGAGAAGCTTCAAAATCAAGCATCCACCTCTCTACTCAAAATCCTTTTGGTCGAAAGTATTTTAGTTGAAAGTGTTTTGGGTGAAACCCTTTCGAATGAAATTATCTATGTGGCTACCTATGTGGAATTTTTTTTGCTTGGTGCCTATTTGGCATCTTAACACTTATTTTGAGTCAAATTTAGAAAAAAATCAACTTCAACCTCTAAAAGTCTCTCCAACTAGGAGTAATTTCATGAAAATATAAAATTACACTTCTATAGAGCTCAAAATCTAGAATTCAATTTTATTTTTTTATTATTGTGTTTTTTATAATTTACTATAGGTAGGTTTTTTATAATAAAACATGAGGTTGGTTATAAATAAAATATATATATTAAATCATATTAAAAAATAAAAAATATATAGTGCACTAGATGAAAGAATCCTCTTAAAAAGGATATAACTTGTTTTCTTAAATGATAAAGAAAAATAAATAAAAGTTGACATCCCATGAAATCTATGATGTTTTGGTGAAATTTAACTTTAAAACATTATCACAAAAAAAATATTCATCAATTTTTTCTTTTCCATGCAATAGATATTGGAGTTACCTATTTAGAGAAAAAAATAGGGAAAAAAATTGATTACTCCTTTATTTGTGATGTCCCATCAACAACACCTTTTTTTGAAATTTTTAGCAATTCAAATTCTTCTCTTAAACTTATAAAATAATATAGCAAACCAAAATTAAAAAGTAAAAAAAATTACAAGTATAAACCTCATCAAGAGTTCTATATTTCATTTCTTTATTTTATTTTGAAATTAAAAGCATAAATGCCACTTTATGCAGTCAAAGTTTGGCCATTTCCTTTAAAAAGTGTGGCATATACTTATGGTTTTACCATATTGTAATTGAAAATTACCAATCACAATTCAGAATGTTTTTTATTTCAATATGTTGGAGAATGTCAAGATACAAAAGCATGAAACAACTTCCACAAGTGAAACAAAATAAGAAAAATAGTATGTATATCAATATAAAATGAAGAGTGTGAGATATGTAATGATGAAGCCTTGCATACATAGGAAAGAATGAGGAGGTAGGAAGGTAGGAATGCAACTCCGACTAGCTCTCTAAAGGTAGGACACTTGTGAGCTCACTTGACAAGTGGGTGAGAAAGTTTCAATAGGTGTCTCCTATCATGAGGACACATGTCTTAATGCTATAAAGTGAGACAAAAATTAAAAAGAAGCCTAAGTAAACTTAAGCTAGGTGTGAATATGTCAATCCTAGATAGGTGATTAGCTAACTAGGTTGATAAAGACACTATTTACACTAATACCCTCCTTAAGTGAAACTTAGGGTGTAATGTATGGATTAATAATGAGTCTCGGCTATGAGGCCATACTAGGTACTCATGTACAATATCTCATAAAGTGGATTAAAAGAGAAAAATCCAATGGGAAATACAGATCCCCTTCCAAAAGAGATGATGTAAATGCAATTAAATATACAAGTGAAGAAGATATAAGAAGGATATAAAAAGAGAAACCATGTAGTCTCCCCTCAAAATGATGCATGCAGTGTTGGTAGATGCTTGCCCCTAGATGTTGAGGATGATCCATGAAAGTTGAACAAAATTTTTCCCTTGTGAGGAAACAACACCATAAATGTGTGCAATATGAATTCACATTCTAAATATGAATATATATAGGAAGTCAGTTGAATATCTCTGAATAATGTACATGATCCAAAGACTGAAATGATGATAATGATGCCTTTAAAATTTTCTCAAATATATCTAAGATAATGTTGATGTGTGATAGATGTTGATATGGTGGATTAGGTACCATAGAATATTCTAGAATAGGGAAAATGGATGCATGGTCAATCTACACTAGTGTGAATCTAATACTACTAGAGATGATAATCAAGTTGGATAAATCAACTCATGAATGTCTACACAATCTGAAACAATAAAAGTTAATCTAGGTGAGGAAAGAGCACTATCCAAAGATGGAAATTATGATGCAAATTCATCAAAGTTGTAATCAAATAGAAGACAAATTTCCTCAATGATGTCATCAAAATTTGCAAGCCAACATTCTACAAATAAATGTATGATCTTTGGTAGATATGCATCCCTATGTGATAGATATAGAATGACAAAAGAAAAGTCCTAATGAAAAGAATCTGTGGAACTCATGGATGAGTTAGAAAGTGATTCAGATGTAGCAACGAGTGATATGGTAGATGAGATATCAATGTGTCATCAGACTATATTGTTCATCCCCAAATGATGATGTTCCACAAGATGGCTGAGTGAGACTGGATGATGATTCTATATGTGTTGGAGCTAGAGGATTAGGTATGAAAATACCATGACTAAGAAGTGTACTATAGGAAAAATTATCCCTTTTTCACACTTAATTTTAGAAATATTAATGATAAAATGAGCTAAATTATACCTTAATTTAGTGTTTTAATATGTATTTTATATATTCACATTAATTTTAGGGTATCTTAATTAAAATGGACTTAATTGTGCCTTATTTGTGGTGTTGTAAGGTGTACCTTTACTCTTTCACACTTATCTAGGGATTTATTAATTAATTGAGGTTAATTATGCCTTAATTAGCCCCTTTAATTCAAATCTAAGCCTAATTAATTACAATTTACAAAGGATAAAACTCGTCATTGATTAATTCCATAACATAAAATTTAACATTGGATGTGTGTCCTAGGTGAGTGACCTAGAACCCATTTGTCCAAGGGCGAATGGGTCCTCACTTAGACCTAGGACCTAAATTTCAAGTATGTTTATGGCAGTATTTCAATGATTTCAAATGTATATTCACATGTCATCTTGTTTGATTTGAATTTCAGGAATTACGGTTAACATATGTATAAATAAGAGGTCATTTCACTATGTTTCACCTAGCAATTTGGAAGTGAGAATTCATATATCAATTTTATGATATCAAGAGCATTTCAAGGCATTCAAGGGTAGATTTGTTGAAGAATTATTGCAGCAATCAATATCTATTATCATTTCAAAGTCTTCTTGCATCATGCATGTTATTTGAGCTAATATGTTGATGTAGTGTTCAAGATCCATTCAAGAATTCAAAGTCATTGTTTCAAGTCAAGTTTCAAGATCAAGATCCACATCCATTAAAGTCATTTCATGCAAGTTGCAGATCCATATTCCAAGGTTCAAACAAGGTTTTGGTGAGTTGTGACATAGGATTTTTCATTCATCATTAATTTCATGCTATTTCATTTTATTACAAGGTTTAATTACCAAAATGTGGTTTGACAAAGGAAAAATCCCATTCACTTAAAAAAACAACATTTTTCTCTCTTGTTGTGTGTTTTCAGATTTGAGGTGGAAAATCTATTGAAGAGAAAAATTGCAAAGTTGTCAAAGTTGTATTTGTTGTCACCATTCTTACAATTTCACAGAAACTAACCTAGAGGATTTATTTCTATCTTTTTGACTACAAGATTCATGAATCTTGGCATGAATCTGGGAGTGTAGAAACAAGAGAACATAACCCATAAACAATTTTTCAAGAGCCCTAGCCAAGACCCATTTTCCATAGGGCGAATGAGTCCTCGATTAGCTTTGAAAAAGAACTTTTTGTGAGAGGTACACAAAATTTATCTCTTCCAAATTATCCAAAATGTTTGTAGGTTCCATTAGTGTTATGTTTAATCTTCTAAATCCACTTTATAAATTGCAATTTGGAGTTAAATTTCTATTTTTAATCTTTCTCTCCAAAGTGTTGTTTAATCAGGACCCCCGTCCTTGCATAAAAGGGAAACTTGCAAATTCACACCTTGATTTGAATCACCTTTTGGTTGATATTCATTTCATTGTTTGGATCTCATTACTTGAATTAAATTAGAGAAATGGGTCCATTCATCCCCTTTTACCACCATTTTGGGGGTGAACACCTATTTTTCCATGTTTCATTATGGTGAACCCGACCTTTTTAATCATTGCAATTTTTTGATTTTGGAGTCTATTTTCACCCTAGATTTAGATCTTGCATTCATTTTAATTTCATTACATTTAATTGAGTCTCATTTAGCATTGATTATCTTGCATTTACTTTTCATTTAATTTGAGGGTTTTAAGATTGCGTTTTTGTATTCTTTAAATTTGAAAAGTACAAAAAAATCAATCATTTTGTATATCATTTACATAGAATTTCATAATATTCACTTTAATTTGAAAATTGAAACAAAATTGCATATCAAATCAGGTCTCCTAGTTTGTCATTTTTTCATGTTTTCACTTGCATTCAACATTAAATTCACAAAAAAATTCAAAACTGTAAGTTGCTATTTCTGATCAAAATCTAGAAACCACTGAAGTCATCTCAGAAATCTGTAAAAATACTTATCAAAACCCTAACCTAGGACCCATTCACCCTAGGGAGAATGAGTCCATCATTAGGGTCATTTCTTGATTTTTTAGGCACTAAAACATCATTTTCTGCAATTCATTTTATTGTTTTCAGTTTTATGTTTTAGTTTACAGATTTTCTGTTAACTGGAATTGATCATATTTAGCTTAATTTGATAAATTTATTGCATTGTGTGATTTCAAAATTGCATTTACAAAACTTCATTTTTTAGGTTTTTTACATTGTGTAATCAGAAAATTATCTTTTTTAGAATCTAAAAATTGCATTTACATATTTGCATTGCACTTTACATTCTATATTACTTCATTAAATTTTACCTTCTTTCCATTTTGCGTGTACTAATTTTTTGAAACTTGTATGAGATTTACAACTTGGTGTCCTATTAGCAACACTATGATGAGATGTAGTTCAAGACTCATGTCATCCCATGATACACCATTCACCATGGATCTTGGGTTTTCTAACTCTTTCAATAATAGTGTTGATAATCAACCTCTATGGATCATAGCCTTCACACCTCATTTCCAATGACTTACTCACCTACAATAAATGTGCATGATGTGTCTCATATCCTACAAGAAAACATAAGGTTGAATGAAAAATTAAAGAATCTGTAAGACTTTGTGAGAACCGACCCTATAACTTCTAATGCCATTCCCCTCATAGGGAACATATGAATGATGCTTAAGCATGAGTTAGGAATATATTTTATATGTGCCTTGGCCCATATCATTAATAAGAATGTTAATCCTCCTCAACTAGCTTCCAACACATCTTCCATGCATAAGAGAAAAGAATACACAAATTTGAGCACTTTACTACTTCTAACACATACTTTTTTGAAAAAGGAAAGGGCTTGTAGTTAGAAGAGGGAAGTAATGATAACATGGTAATCAAACCAAAGAAGAAGAAAGAAAAAATGCATGCAAATCAAAGGCTTCTACTGCAAAAGTTGTGTGATATTCCTACAACTTCCTGTGACCTATTACAAATGTCCAAGATTGATAATATCTTCTACACTCTTCTATATTGGAAACTAATCGAATTTCCACCTAAATGTGAAAATCTAATTGCAAAGAAAAATTCTCAACTGTATAGGTGAAGAATAGGGTCCACCAAATGAATCAAAAAAGTGATGGGCCACTGTTTTTTCTAAGACCCTAAACACCTCAAATTATATAAAATAAGATGCAAATAATAATAAAAAATTTAACCTAACTATTATAGCAACTATGGGGGATTTTCTTAGAGCATAAAAAGCTTTGTACTTGGCTAGAAAGTTATTGTTTTTGAGCTATAGAGGACTCATTCGCCTTTAGTGGTGAATGGGTCCTTTTAGGGTTTTTTAAAACTAATTTTAGGATCCTGTTCCTTGATGTCTACACTCTTAAAATCCTTATTATCAAGTTTTGGAAGTCAATATGCAATTCTATAGAGCTCTTTCTGTGATCTCATACTTTGAATGACAACTTTAGCAACTTTGCAACTTTCACAATTTTGCTCCAAATCTTGCTCAACTTGATCTTCAACCTATAAATCTACAATCACACACTCAAGGGTAGAAAAAATTATTCATTTGTTAGTGAATGGGAGTTTTCCTTAGTCAAACGCCTTGTAGGTAATTAAACCAAGTGATGAAATGAAGCATGAAACGTGAAATATGTAAATGATGTCACCTTGGATGAAGTCTTGTGATGCAAATATGTAAACTAACATGTAGTTTCCATGAAGAATGTTGATCTTGGATGTGAAATGATTCTTGTAAATGGATCCTCAATGCAACATTAACTTCTTAGCTCAACACACATGCATGCATTAAACCATTGACATGATGATATGACTTTGAATTGTTGTAATAAACACTTTAAATTTTTCTTGAAAATTACTTTGAAATGCTCTATGATGCTCTTGTGAAGTATTAGGATGCCCTCTTGAAAATATTAGGTGAAACTATGCAAATTAACCCCTTATTTGTACTAAATTAGGAGATTAATCTTGAAATTCAATTAAATAAGGTGAACACCAGATCTAGGAAGAAACATAATTAAATTCTCACCAAAATGAAATTCAAAAAGATGGGTCTCATTAAGGGAGGACCCATTCACTACCTTGGGAAAATGGGTCCTAGCTCAGTTTTCCAAGACCTAACCTTGGGGGATTGAAAGAGGGTATAAAACCCATTTTGGATTAGCTGATAAAAAGGGGTCCTATTAATGGAGGACCCATTCGCCATCAAGGGTGAATGGGTCCTAGCTCAACTTATGAGGACCGAAGTTTTCCCAATGAAATCATTTTTTAATTAAATTATGATTGTCGAGATAGATCTTCAAGAGGTGTTAAAATTAAGGCCTAAATTTGAATCAAAAGGGGGTTAATTATTCCAACTAACCACAACTAATTAAGACTTCCTATATAAGTGTGAAAGTGCCTTAAAAAAGTATACAACATTAAACAAGGTACACATTATGTACATTTTTTATTGAAAAAGGGTCCATTAGGCTTAATTAAGCAAATACATCGTAGAAAAGTGTGAAAGTGTGTTACAACACTTTACAACACCTTTACAAAGGACAAATTAAGGCATGTTTTAGTTAAACAAAGTTCCTATAATGATGTGAATGTGTATAACACATTACAAAACCACTCCAAGACATCATTAGTTCAGCTTTAATGTCAATTATCAAACAAGCAAGGAAAAAGACATTCTTTTTCCATTACTTCATTTTTCCCCCACTTTAGTGAGAGGATGACCCCATATCAAGCTCATACTAAAGTAGACATCCAAGAAACTTAAGTATGAAGCAATAAAAAAGATACAAGATCATGCCTTTTCAAAGGCCAAGAAAAATAAACAAAAACAAAGGATGAAGCACAACTATTTCAACTCGATGTGGAACGGGGTTGTTTATCCATAACATATGTTGCTCACTCTAGGGTAGTGGAACCTCAGTCTATCCACTAGGTGAGTTATCCCCAAATATGTGTATCCTCACTCTAGGGTAGTGGAACCTCAATCTGTCCACTAGGTGAGTTATTTCAATGAGGTGACAAATGAGAGAATCATATTAGCCTCTCATTTCATACTAAAGTTATCCTCCTAAAAAATTGCTAAGGAACCATAATGAAAATGATTTTGTAAATGTTTTTTTCATGTAAAAAAAAATCTTAAAGGGGATTTTTCTTTTTTTGTGTAATGGTCTTCCTCTTAGGGAACATTGTTCCTAATGTATCCAAGAGAGGACAAGTCAAAAGTGTCAGATCATCGCCCATGGGATGCCTCATTTGCATCATGCCATGATAGTAGATCATACACTCTTGGATAGCATCAAACCCAATGATACCACCAAGAATATGGCACATCACAAGAAAAAATAAAAATCATGCCATGAAATTTTCCAAAAGATGTCATCGATGTATGCCCCCACTTTAAAGTGGTTTTCACACCATTACTGTGAGAAATAAATTTAAAATAGCCAATGTTTTTGTCCT
>CM021107.1:165732031-165823255 GCA_007115665.2 Sequoiadendron giganteum
GAAATTCACATAATCTTCTCAAACTCAAATCACACATATATCTTGTATATCTCTATGTCTCTTACAAACATCTCAACTCATATTTATACCATCTTCAACCTTGAAACCCTCTCAAGGTCAACCATACTTTCATTTATAATTTCAAATCAGGTCGGTGCTAAAGAATTCCTACGATGGAAGAGAATGAGGGTGACCTATACATATACCTAATGAGTCCCAACACATGTCAACATTCTTTTATGAATTTCGCAAGTAGTTCTTAACACAAGGTCGACCAACACCCATACAAAAATATACAAAAATTAAGCACACACATTGTTAACTTGGTCCAATATTTTTAGACAACAAACTTCACTTGAACATGATCTGGAGTATGTAATAAACACATGTAAATTCATCTAGAAGCTTCACAATAAACTTCACCTGAAAAGTATGAATATTTTGTACATTTGATTAACCCTATTAGCCACTGTAATACACTGTTACTCAGAAACTCATTAAGAACAACACCAAATCTCAATCCTCTTGAACCAAGCAAGATAACAAAATTATCAACATATTCTCAAAACTGAAAGTCTTAAAACTAAAATTCAAAGAAATGCGGAGTAAATACATTTCTCCCAGACCATAACCAAACACACTGAAATGCATAGTTCACATACTAGTGAAAATATCTCGCATTGTATAATGATCTAGAAGCCCAAATTCTTGATATAGAAACTAGCAATATTTATGAAAAATACCTCAGATCTGCACAAGAATATCATCAACCTATTATAAATTCATAGAAAATCCAAGAGCAAACACTGAATATCTACATGGCACTATTTTCACTATTTACCAAATTTTCTCAAAATCACTTGGAAACCAAGTACCAGAGGCATCATTTCAGCACATTAATTCACTATAAAACTCTTCCAGATATAACAACATAATATTAACTCCATGTTCTCATATCACTTCTTTAGCATCTCAACTATACATGCACAAACTTCAAACATTCTTTATTACAATTTTCTCAATATCCTCAACATATACAACTAATAACCAACTTCCATACACATAGTTGACATGAATAAAAAACATCAACCAGTTGACATCAATGACAACACTTTGATTATTGAAAAAATCTCCCCCTTTGTCATTGATGGAAAAACATGATGTGAAAAACCATCAAAGACAACACAATAGTTCTAAACCACTTTCTGATGATTTCTTTTACTTTCTCTCCCTTGTGTAGGTAAACTATTTCACATGATGCTTTCTCTCCCCCTTTGAAATCAATGGAAAATATAAAAGATGTTTTTGAATGTTTACTTCTTTTGAAATAGAACCAAGATCTATACCAACACATAATACTCCCCTTAGGAGTACACCCAATCAACTACACAATGACAACACATGATACTACCTACTCCCACTAAGATTTAGCCACAATCATTGGTCTATAAGAAAGATAGATCCATAGATCCACTAGACTAATGCATCTCCATATGCATATATAGTTCAAGGAAGGAGGGGAAATAACCCCTAACTTGTCCCAGAGATACTCAAAAGTATCTCTAGGAAGAGCCTTAGTAAATATGTCAACAATCTGATCCTTTGTAGGTATATACTATAGCTTTACTTTATTCTCCATAACCTTCTCTCTCAAAAAGGGATACCTTATAGATATATGATTTTTCCTTGAGTGCATCACTGGATTTTTTCAAATTTTAATTGCACTTGTATTATCACAAAAACTAGAAATGGGATCATCATACATTACTCTAATATCCTTCAATGTCCATCTCATCCAAAAAACTTGTGTCCAAAAAGATGCTACAACAATATACTCAACCTCTACAGTGGATAAGGAAACTTAATCTTTCTTTTTTCTTAACCATGACACTAATCTGCATCCAAGAAATAATTTAGGTCACCACTTTTACTTTTTTTGTTATCAACACAACCTACCCAATCTGCATCTACATAAGCACATAGTGTAAAATCAATATCCCTAGGATAATAGAAGCCATGATCTAGAGTTACTTTTACATATCTAAATATCCTCTTAACATCTGCAACATGTGTTTCTTTTGGATCCTCTTGAAATCTAGCCACAAGAAAAATTGAATGCATGATATCCAGTTTGGTAGAAGTTAAATACAACAGTTCTCCAATTGTTGATATAGCAGCTTCTTGAATTGTGTTGTTCTTTCTTTTAGCAACTCCATTCTGTTGAGGAGTTCTAGGGGAAGACAATTTTTTTCTTATTCCATGGGCTTCAAAAAAAAATTTAAACTCATTGGAGGTGAGTTCACCACCTCTATCATACCTCAAACATTTTATTTTCAAATTTATTTCATTTTCAACCATAGTGTTAAATGCCTTGAATTTTTCTAATGCATTAGATTTCACTCTAAGAAAATTAACCCATGTAATTATAGAGTAATCATCAATCAAAATCATAAAATACCTATCACTTGTATACTTCTCACCCTTGTAGGACCACAAAGATCTATATGAATAAATTCTAGAAGTCTGATAGAATAATGTTCCTTTGACCTAAAGTTGTTTCTAGATTTCTTTCCAAATTGACCATCCTTGCAAACTGCACTAATAGTCTTTGTAATTCTTGGTAAAACTCTCACAGCTTGTACTACACTAATTCTCACCATGTTTTCAAAATTCATATGACACATCCTTTGATTCCATAGACAATTTTCATTAATCTGGGACATAAAGCAATGTCCATCAACACCTTTAAGTTGATAGATGTTTCCTTCACTCTTCTTGTAAGAAACAATCATAGTTCCAGACCCTTTTTTAATTTCACATTTTCCATCCTTGAACACAAGATTATATCCCATTTTACACATTTTTCCGACACTCAAGAGATTATGTCTCAAACCCTTAACATAGTAAACACCATCAGTATTATGCTTGCCACCAAAATTGATTGAACCTATCCCATAGATCTTAGCACTAGAATCATCTCAAAACTTAACTAAGCCTTCATCATATTTCTCAAGTTTAACAAACTTAGTTTTGTCACTAGGCATGTGATTTGAGAAACCACTATCAACAACCCAGAAGTTCTCTTCTTGTTTGGCATGAAGATCAGAGACCATAGTACCTTCAACTTTATCTAGAGCACTTTCCTTTACACATTTTTCAAGAGTAGATTAATGTTTTAAATCCAAGAACAAGAATTCATTATCATCAAAATCTCCATAATCAAAATCATCATCAGAAATACCAACATCTTCATTGACATAAAATTCTTTTTTTTCCATCTTTCCTTTATTTTCTTTACCTTCTCTATGTTTATTTCTTTCAACTCTTTTGGGACATCTTGAAGCATAATGACCTATTCCTCTACTGCTAAAAAATTTCAATGGTAATTCACCTTGATACTTATCAGAGCTCTTTTTCATTCTTCTTACAAAATTTTCGTCCACTTCATCAAGATTTTCTTCATGAGGATCTTCCACTTTTGCATCCTTGAATGCAATTTCTATATTTGTTCCATTTTTCAAACCAAGCTTTCTCATTTCAAATGAAGTTAGAGTACCAATCAACTGATCTTTAGTATAAGTATTATAATCTACAATTTCCTCTATAGAAGATACCTTTTCACTATATATATCAAGGAGATTTTTGAGTACCTTCTTCACTATCCTGGATTCATCTATTTGTGCACCAAGTCCTCTCATTACAACTACCAACTCATCTAATCTTTTCATGTAGGATTTGATGCTCTCTTATTCACCCATTCATAGGATCTCAAATTGTGCCTCCAAATTCTACAATTTTTCTTGTTTAACCTTTTCATCTCCTTCATACATATTTTCCATCTTATCCCAGACCCCTTTAGCAGTGTTCAAATTCATAACTTTAATTAATTCAAAATGTGAAAGACTATTTACAATAATAAACCTTTCCTTATTGTTGATTTCATGTGCTTTGATCTCATCAACAGTACTTAGACCATTTGCAGGAGCAACATACTAGTTTTGAATAGACTTTTCAATCTCACATCTATAGTATGACAAATATCCTTCTATCTTTGTTTTCTAGAATGTATAATTAGTGCCATCAAACTTAGGACACTCAATAGTGATCTTGTTTTCCATCCCAGACCTTCTTTAAGTGGTTAACCTCTTCTCCAAGGAACCTCACTCTGATACCAATTGTTGAACAAGATAACTAAGAGGGAAGGGTGAATCAATTGTAGAAATTTAAACTTAAAAACCCTCAACAAAAGTTAGATATATAATCATTCATAAACCTTTGCATTGTTAGTGTGATTAATCATTAAAAGTAGAAACAAAAACTCAAGGTGGTAAAACCATACACACAAGAATAATATATTTACATGTAAAAACCAATGATGGAAAAACCATGGTGAGGATTATCTCACAATATAGAGAATTCCAAAACCGAATACAAAGGCTCACCACCAAGACTTGACATAGTGTCCAATGAGCATTCACTGCCTAGGCTCACAACCACAAAATTACAAAGAAGATAAAAGAGAGTTTTTATAGAGAGAAAACTATCTCAATGCAACAAAGATTCCACTACAATTCGCTCACACTTTTGTGGACATGATTGGAAGATAGAGTACACCTGCAGCTCATTACCTTCAAGAACTCAACACTTTGAAATTTTCACTAATCTCAATGAACTCACATCACACTCACATATCTCACATATCTCAATGTCTATTACAAACATCTCAACTCATATTTATACTGTCTTCAACCTTGAAACCTTCTCAAGGTCGTCCATACATAATTTTCATTTATAAATTCAAATCAGGTTGGTTCCAAAGCATTCCCATGGTGGAAGAGACTGAGGGTGGCCTATACATATACTTAGTGAAGACCTAAATGAGTCCCAAGAAGCATCAACTCACTTCTATGAATTTTTCAAGTAGTGCTTAACACAAGGCCAAAATGCAACACTCGTGCAAACACATAAAACAATTAAATACATACATCCTTAACTCAATCTAATATTTTTTGACAACATAATTCACTTGAACATGATCTAGAGTATGTAATAAACACATGTAAATTCATATAGAAGCTTCACAACAAACTTTACCTAAAAATTATGAATATTTTGTACATTTGAATAACCCTATCAGCCACTATAATATATTGTAACTCATAAACTTGTCAACAACAACACCAAATCTCAAATCCCCTTGAACCAAGAAAGAGAACAACCTTATCACCATATTCTTAGAATTTCATGTCCGAAAACCAAAATGTAGAGAAATGCGGAGCAAATACATTTTTCCCAAACCACAAATAGACACACTAAAATGTACAGTTCACATACTGGTCAAAATATCTTGCATTATACAATGATCGAAAAAGCCCAAATTTTGGATATAGAAACTATCAATAGCCATGAACAATACCTTATATTTTTACAAGCATAGCATCACCCCAAAAGAATCATGGAGGACATCTTGAAGCAAACACTGAATACCTGCATGACATTGTTTTCACTATTTACCAAATTTTCTCAAAAGAAGTTGGAAACAAAGTACCAAAGACATTAGTTCAGCACATTACTTCACTCTAACACTCTTCGAGACATAGAAAAATAAGGATAATTATCTCCATGTACTCATATCACTTCTTCAACTTATCAACTATACATGCACAAACTACAAACCTTCTTTACTACAATTTTCTCAATATCCTCGACATATACAACCAATAACCAAATTACATACACATAGTTGACATCAATGAAAACAACAACTAGTTGAAATCAATGACAACACCTTCATACTTGCAAAAAAAATATCCACATCACATAACACATGAACACCAAGATTTTTACGTGGAAAACCCAAAATGGGAAAAATCATGGTGAGGGTTAGCTTATAATATATTATAACCACTTATAGTATATTAAACATTTCTTACTACAAGTGGAATCACTATCCAAGTGAACTCAATATCCATAGGAAAAATATAGAAGAAAAATTATGGCTCATAGCCTATTTCGAATTGTTACAAAAGCATCTGCAATATGCAAGAATACAATTCCAATTAAGCACAATGACAAAATTCACACTGATCTAGATCAATAGTTTTCTTTGCTCTGTATTCACACAATTTTGATCTCAACATTCACAAATTATCTCAACTCTGATCAAATTTTCATCACACGTCTCACACACAACATCTCTCTACTTATGTAAAACGTCGAAAAAAATCTATCATATATATTGGCATCAAGTGGAACATCAATCAGGTCATTCTAATTGGATGTAACAAAAAATTTAACTTGTCAGATCTAGACCTTATCATCCATAACACACACCTCAATTCAAATATCAAAATACCTTAAGATAGGTCGACATAGACCTATAATAGAACCCACATAAAGGCTCAATGCATATTAATCCTTCACATACTCATCAAAACATGTTAGGTCGAAAAACCATGGGACCTAAACAAAATTCTTCAACTGTTCATCCAATTTGTAACACATGGACCTCAAATCATGATACCAGCTAGAATTCATACTCATCTGACATCTATAAAATTATCTTCAACACTTCAACATCAAATACTCATTCACAGAGAAGTGTGAAATCTCCCACATCGACACACTATATAGGAAATGACTTAATTATGCTAGACTGAACTTTTTCATTCATATCTCCCAAAATACTTCTCCAAAAAAGATGAAATGTTGGATTTAGATTCTTCTAACAACCATAAAAATGAGGTTAGAATCATAGATCAAAATATTTCTTTGTGGAGTGGTGCAAACCCAAAGACTGATACATTGTTACATAATTAGAAATTTTGACTATCATATTTTCATACCACTAAACTTTCTGGAACAAATATTTTTATAAAAATGACTTTATCAACACCTCAAAAAATGTAAGAATTAATTGAAATGATCCACAATAATGTTGACATCAATGAAAATTTTGTATTACATTGCTATGTACATTCTCCATGCTCATGTTTTCAACAAGCATCATTAGTGAAAATATCCTCAAATTTCCAACAACAATCTCCCCCTTTTTCATTGATGGCAACATGCCAAAAAATCCAAAAGAAATCTCTAATACTCTCCCTCGTTGACATCAAGGGAAAATTTGTGCCAATATACACTATTTTGATTCAATATCAAAACCCACCCTGAATGGTGTAATCATATATACAAACTGAATAGACTCCCCCTAATTCATATACTAGAGAAAAAAATGTTTTATATGGTATACAATGAATATTGAACAAAAATACATAAAAATATAGAAAATGAGTCAACTAGAGGTGGTTGACGTCTACAATTTCTTCACCAGATCTTCCTAGGCTTGCCTTCCTTGTTCCCATTCATGATTGGCCTTTGCAAGTAACTTGTTCTACATTTCCAACTCCAGTAGAAATTCATCTCCTTTTGGTGTAGTAGGTATTGAATTCATCTTCTTTTCCTTTTCTACATTAAGAAGAGCTCGAGAAACAATAGTAAGTTTAGGATTGACTAGATCCCTTACTTCTCCAAACTAAAAAATGATGTGTTCCTTTTGTGCTTACAGCTGGAAGAACTTGTGAAGATCCTCAATGATATTTCTTGTAGCACAAGTGAGGTCAACTATTGGGTCATAGGCACTAGAGGTATCAATGATCTAAGACTTGATAGAGTCCATTTATTTCCTTATACTTAGTGTGGCTCTAGGCCACTTCATACCATATTGCAACAATGTCTTAGCCTCTCCTACACATGCCTCTGCACCCTTCAATAATTTGGGAAATTTATTATGTGCAACAACACATTTCTTTGTTATTTCTAGCATTCTTTTGTCACACAAATCTCTTCTCTACTTCTTTCTTTGCCTCTACCTTTAAATTGGATGCATATATCTTGAAAGAATCAATAAATGTTTTGAGATTATTCATACCAGAGATAGATGTTTCTATGATTTTTCTAGGTATGATCTCATTTAATTCTTCCAATGCATCATCCATTAGTTATCTTCTCCTTTGATGTAAATCAATGATCTCCTTTCTCAAAAATTTATCAAACAAGTCTCCTAGCTGAAGCTTGTGGATAGGATAAATCTTGTTCAAATCTACATTTCCTTGATTCATCGATAGTTGTAACAGTTGTGAAGATACAACTAAATAGAAACTGGGTTGAGCACTTAAGATATTTATTAGATAATATCCAAACAAGCCATTGTTGGAAGAATGGAAAAGATAAATATTTATATTGTCATTGATGTCACCATGTTGTTTATGGTATCAAATTGGTCTGGTACCCCAAACTAGTATGTAGAACAGGTTTACATCCTCTATTGTTTGGTATGGTGTTTTGGTTTGCATGTTCCCTCTAATGATCATCATTGTTTAAGGTTTTGGGAAAATGTTTATGGTTACTAGAAGTGTGTATTTATTAATTCTTATATATTCATATGATTGGATGGTGAGTTGGCATCAGCTTAGTTATTTCACTTCATTATTAGGTTTATTCATGGTCGACCTAATAACTAGCTAATATTTTAACATGTATTGAAGATATATGTGTGACCTAGCTTTGGTCCCAATCGACATAATATTGCATACCACATGGTTGAATTACTTTTAGAGAATTTTATATGAAGTAGATAGTTATCTTTTTGCAAATATGCATTTCATCCAATAAGGTTGACCTGATTGATGCATATGTTAGATATTTATATAATATGGTTCGTAGATGAATTGTGAAAGGGATGTATTGGATATGCTAAGTGTGTGAGTAGAAGGGTGAATATTAATCTTTTAACACGCGATCGAATACTCTGAGCATCAGAGGAATGAAATCTGCACTTGTGGTGTAGCCCTATCAGTTCATATTTTGGTTGTAAGCCGTTTCTTTTCTAAAATATTTTGTAGGCAGTGAGCCTCCCTATTTTGATAGTGAGTTATTGTAAGCAGTGAGATTTTTAATTGGTAGTGATCCTCTTTTATATCTGGTATTGAAACAACTATATATAGTGAGCTAATCTTCACCGTGGTTTTTTCGTCATTGGGTTTTCCACGTAAAAAATTGGTGTTCATGTGTTGTGTGATGTCATGCTCTATTCTCTCTTCTTTGCCTTATGCATTAAAATAATTATGGTGTTTGTTCAATAGGTAAAAGAAGATACCGATTCACCCCCCTCTTAGTATCTTGAATATTCAACATTATTTGTACATCTAAAATGAGTGACCTGATTAATCCAAAACCCTATTTATTAATTAATTAAATGATTTATTAAATTAATAATACCACAGAAATTATCTACATATTTAATTATTCATTTATATCGTTCACTTTCTAAATTATTCTAATTTAATTAAATAAATAAGTTTATTTAATTATTATCATTTGCATATTCCTCTTAATTAATTAAATAAATTTCACAATTTATTTATATTGATTATCATAAGTTTAAATTTGAAATTTAAATAATATTTCTTCTTCACATTTAATTAAATATTTCTAATATTTAATTAAACAATTTTCTAACTTCTTCACCTCACATTCAATTAAATATTTTAAATATCTAATTACTTTCCTTTTCCATCTCTCCCACATAATTAAATAGTAATTATTTAATCATGGAAGCTTCTAAATTCATTGTCACATGTAATTAAATAAATTTAAATTTATTTATTTAATTAGGAATTATCCTCAACTTTCAACCAATCTTTCATAAATGAGGTGACAAATGGCAATTTATTTCCATTTTTAAATGAAGATGGTTTTGTGGGTTGAAATCATTCTTCCACTTTCCTCTCAACCTTTAATCTTTCTCTCAACTTCTCAATCTCTCACCATTCATCTTAACAGGTTTGAATTTCAACCGTTGATCTCTGCCAACTAGATTTTTACCTCCAAAACCTATAAATACAACCCTCTAGTAAGTAGATTTCATCCTAGATTTCATACACAGTTACTATAGTTGCATTCAAATCAATATCTTAAGCATTTCAAGTTCATAGAATCTTAGTTCTCAATTTCATAGTTTAAACCATATAGCAATAAACATGCATGTTGCATAACATCTCATTCTCCCAAGTTGTCATTTCAACAAGCTGTTGCTTACACAACAGAGAGCTAGTAACTTTAATCAAATCATTGGAGATAGAGGACAATGGGATGCATTTCAAGGAGTTACTATTATTTAGAATTTTTTAATCTTTTTAATTAGTTTCCTTTGATCTAATATTTCATTGGTGTGCTATTTTATCTTCCTAATTAGTGGGTATGTGCAAGATCATGATGGGCCAAAAAGTGGCGATATCTAAGTGATGTGATGGCCCATGTGGCTGACGACTTTTTTTTTACCCAAAATTGATGAAACGAAAAAGGTTTTTAAAGAATATTCTCAACTTTCTACTAATATAAATTATGCTTTACTTTGAATTTAATAAATAATTAGTATTCATTTTCTATTTGAATTACGACTAAAGTCCTGATTGATAGGCTGATTAAAAAAATCTATAGGTTTCAAACGGTATCACATTTTTTGAATCCAAAACATGCGTCACATTCTATGCTTCACATAATATAGGATTAGAAAAAAAAGAATTGAATTTCATGATGTTTTGACCAAGTTAAGGTGGTTAGACATACGAGTTTTTATATTTTTAAAAATTTGTAATAAAAAATTCATAATTAATTATTTACTTGGGAAAAAATTACAAAAAAATATGCATCACATCGGGACATGTATCCCCTACTTATATATAAAATCTTATAAAAAAATATTATCATTTTATTGTGGTTAGGGTGGTTAGACAGACACCTACTTCTTATTTTTTCCCTAAAATTTAAGTACTACTGCATTGAAATTTCAAATTTTCACCAAATAGATTTTTATTTTTTTAAGATAAACCTAGTAATTTAGAAACTAAATTCAATTTGCTACAAATTCTCTTCTTACATATTTTTGAAATAATATAGATAACTTATTCAAATTTTTACATCAAGTTGCCTAACTCTGATTTTCTAAATTTTATTACCACTTAAGGGCCTGCTTTTTCCATGATGATCCTGCACATACCCTAGTACACTTATTCTAACAACATATTATTGGCACCCACTGTGGGGCCTTGCCCCATTTTTAATCTTTTTATTGCAGTTTTTCTGACAGGTGACGGATTGGAACAACGTTTTAGCGCATACAAATCATGAAATAGCACATACGAGCCAGAAAATAGCCCATCTGCAGTCTGTTTTAGTGCATCTGCAGCCTGTTTTAGCACATTTGCAGTCGGTTTTAGCGCATTTGCAGTCTGTTTTAGCGCATATGCAGTGTGATTTAGCACATTTACTTACTATTTTAGCACACCTATGTTTATTCTTTTAGCGCATTTATCAGATCTTTTAACACATTTATAGGTTCTTTTAGCGCATATAGAGGTGTAACAGAAAAAGTCTTGATTCCGACGCCATCCACAGACAAGGATTTTTCAATTCAGTTTTAAAGTAAAATGAAGCAATCCTAGGCTAGTCACAAAAATCTGGAATTAATTAATCCTAGGATAGTCACCAAAATTTATTTTTGCTTGGTTAAAATGAATCCAATGTTTTTTGTGAAGTAAAATCTTCACTTAGCATAGAAAATCATCATTTGGATTTAAAATTGAACAATTGTTTGTTCTGACTATTGGGTAATAGGTTTATGCTCTCCCCTTTACTGGCTGACCAAAATACCAGACTTACCTTTTTCATTTCATGCAATTCATGTTTTGTTACATCCTTTAGAAGGCCTGTCGTAGTGGGAAAAAGTACTCACCCTACAGGAATGACCTAAGTGGGAACAACCAAAGCCAGGTTTTCCAACCCACTCTAATCAAAAGTGAATTTTGGGGAAACCCATATTCAATAGAAGTGAGCAAGATAACCATCCCCAAAATATTTGTTCTAAAGATTGGGAGGTCTCTTAAGGGAGTTTATCTATTTCCATGCTAAACGGATACCTTTACTACGAAACCATAGTGTAGAAAACACAGTGCAAGGGAATGGAAGAATCTTCCCCCAAGACACTCACCATATAATTTCCATGGATTGTTTGCTTAGGGGATCGAGAAATCTAACCCTGAGTATGCACCTAGAAAAGACAAAAACATGGGCGCCCTTTAGGGGGTGACAAGGTTGTGTGAGTCGATGCAATTTTAAGATGTGGGTTATGGTTTCTATGATGACCTTTTTGACAAATAAGAGTGAGTCTGTTTGAATTGCTTATCTTGTTAAATACCCGTGAAAATCTCAAGAACATACACTCTTTATATAAATTTTAGGATTAACAAACAACTTCTTTTTCACTATATGCCGTGTTTTTCAAAATTAAATCAGATAAAGATCATCCAAAGCATCAAAATTTCAAAACATGTCAGTCTCAGTACCATAACTGGATAGTTTAGCGCATATGTGCTCTGTTTCAACGCATTTATGCTCTATTTCAATGCATTCATGCTCTGTTTCAGTGCATTCATGCTCTGTTTTAGCACATTTGTGCTTTGTTTCAACACATTCATGCTTTGTTTTAGTGCATATGTGTAAAATTATGGCGCATCGGTATTTTAAATCTGGGTAATTTTCAAAACCCGAAAATCTGCCATCTCAGTCTAGTCTTTTCCTATGCTCAGGGTCTAGAAGTCTACAACTTTTTCCAAGAAGTCCCTAAAGAAGAACATTAAAAAGGTAAAGAAATATCTCAATCATAAGAATTTATTAAAAAGGAGGAAATTTTCATACCAAATTTGAAAGGTTTTTCTTGAACATAGAACCTTTATCCATCAATATCATGACTTTGTTAGAGGTTTCACTGACGATTACACTTTGGAAAAATTATACTCACAAGCTTTATTTCAAAAAAGAGATCTTTCTCAAAGGCATAATAACAGTCAACCTATTTGTTCCTCTTACATTACCCAACCTACAATCGTGTACTCTAATCATCCCAATGAATTCTTGCAATAGAGAGCTTAGAGGACATTAGGGATTTATCAAAATGCTTATTTTTACAAAGCTACGATCAAACCTCACAAAGTGTAAAATCATCCTTATTTTTCATTTTTAGTTTAATTCGCACAACAGGATCATCATCCTTTCAATCGAGGAATCACGAGCTTAATATTAGAAATCTCATAAGTCATATCAATAGAATCTTCATTCTATTCTAATTTATATATCCATAAAAATTGCACTATTTCATTCTTTTGATCAAAGTTAGTGAAAATTTGGCAAAAGCTTATGCCTATTGTCACAAGGTCTCAAAAGCACATGAAAGGTGACAAAATAGAAAGTACACTAAGAAAAATGGGTGATAATGGTGATAGGGAAGAAAATCCTTTTCACGATTCAAATACTGAGGATATAATGGAAGAAAAACTTGAAGAAGTGGAATAGGATCCCCAATTCCATACTCTCATGGAAAGAATTTTAGAACAAAACAAAGAAAGATATCTTTCTTTCTTTAGCTAATCAAGGGGCTAAGTTACGTACTAATTTTGACATGGAAGGGGTTAGAGAAAATCCTGAAGGCCCTCTTAATGATTTTAGTGCTCTTACTCAATAGATAAAAGCTTTGCAAGGGTAAATAAAATAAATTCAAGGAGGTAGAACGAAGAAGTATGTTTTGGATGGTATCTGCCGATATCCATTTGATAGGAGTCTTCAAATGATTCCTTTTCCAAAACATTACGAAATCCCTAAGTTTGATAGATATAATGGGAAAATAGATCCCATTGAACATGTGAGGGATTTCTAAAATATGAGCTTAGAATTTGCTCATGAAGATACCTACCTAATGAGATTGTTTCCATGAAGTCTAGGTGGACAATCCATGGAGTGGCTTTCCAAGATCACTCCCCCCATCAGAACATTTGAGGAGCTAATAAATAAATTCATATCAAAATACTCCTACAATATACAACACTAGATAACCATGCTTGATTTATGTAAAGTGAAACAAAAGTTTGGGGAATCTTTCACCACATTTTTACAAAGGTGGAGAAGGGTGTTTGCTAGATATTCTCATCCTATTCCTGAAACATAAAAGATGGAAATCTTTATTGACAGTCTGAATCAAGAGATGAGTTATAGGCTAAACCTTCACTATCCTCAATCATTTGAAAAATTGATTGAAAATGCAATTACTGTTGAAGGTGCCTTGGTTAAACGAGGAGTTTTAAAGCTTGATAAGGAAGGTCCAAATTCCTACAACAACAAAAAAAAGAACAATAGCAATAACAACAATGACAAGTCATGATTTTGGACCCAAAATAAAAACGTTGTGAATGATGGGGTGGTAGATGGTAACAAAGTGAATATAAAGCCTATTGTTCTTAATGTATCAGGGCTTCAATGTAGCAACAACGTTGGAAATTTTAGTACTCAAGGCAATAGTTCCAACGAAGGAAATGTCACCAAAAATCTTGGAAATAATCTTGGCAATAATCAAAATTCAAATGTGCCCAAATCTCATTTTTTCTCAAATCGACGGATTTTTACTCCCTTGGGCCAATCTTTAGAATCTATTCTTAAAGAACTATTGAATCAAAATGCTATTACATTTCCATTTCAAAGAGATTATGAGCCTTGAGTTAAACCACCATCATGGAATGACTCACACTTTTGCGACTATCCTAGGTGCAAAGGTCACAGGACAAATAATTGCCAAGGGTTAAAGAATCTTGTTTAGGATTTGATTGATAGTTGTACCATCATGGTTGAGGGACATAATGCCAAGGATGATCATCAAGAATTCAAGGATCCTATCCCCAATTATCAAAGAGGGGAACCTTTGGGTGAGAAAGGCAAGAATGTGAATCATGTCTACGACACCATTATAAATCATATTTATACTGATGATCAGCAAATCAATGCTATTAGAATCAAAAGTAGGCAAGAATATCGAGAGGTCAATGCTACGACAAGGGAACAAGCAAAAATAATCATAAAAGGAATTTCATCTAAAGAAAAAATTCCCCCTCCAAGTAAATACAATTTGGTCGATCAACTACGGAAAACATCGGCCCAAATTTCTATCTTGGAGCTTCTAAAGATATCACCTGCACACAAGGATATTTTGGAAAAGGCACTCATTGACACAACTATGTCTCTTGATCTAGATATCAATAAATTTCAAGCCATGGTGGGACACTTTTCCTCACCCACATGTTTATCCTTTACTGAAAAGGATGACTCATCCATGAACCATCCCCATAATTCATTGCTTTACCTAGAGGTCATGGTTCATAAAGCCCACATTAGACGTGTCTTAATAGATGGGGCAGCTAGATTAAACATTTGTACTTTGAAATTGGTCCTTGCTTTGGGGTACTCAATAGAATCTATAGATCCAAGAAGAAAAAATACAATCAAGGCATACGATGATGAAGAAAGGGCTTTGAAAGGCCTCATCATGTTACCAATCAGAGTAGGACCTATTTTCAAGAATACCTTATTTCAGGTTCTAGATCGGGATCTATCTTATAACATACTCTTGGGTCACCCATGGATCCATGAGATGCAAGCAATTCCATCCACTTACCATCAATGCTTGAAGTTCCCATACGATGGACAAGAAGTAACAATACCAGCTGATCACATTAGTAATCAAACTTGTTCTAATCTAAGAGCAACTCAGGATACCTTTGTCCCACATAACAGAGAGGCTTTGGTCATTTCTACCTCCTAGTACAATGAACAAGCAAGAGAAATGATAAATAATTTTGGCACCAAGCTAAAGTTAAAAGATAATGGGGTGGGAGAATATTCTTTATGTCTCTCTAATTTTCCCATATCTCCGAGATCACATGGTCAACCATCAACATCCATACAATAGGCTACAACAACTTTAGCCTTAGGTTCACAAGCTTCAGTTCCCATCACCAAGTTTGATGGAAGATTCATTAGGGAAAATGAAATAGAAGATAGGGCTATCTTTGATTGGCTCTATAAAGATGAAGAAGAATCAATACAACATATCAAGTTTCCCACAAAGCAATATGGAAAAGGATATGCTATAATGAACTAAATGGGTTATGAAGGAAATGGCCCTATTGGAAAAAGAAAGGAGGATATTGTTGAAACTATCCAACTAAAAACAATGCACCCAAAGGATAAAACTGGGTTGGGATATGGTGAGGAAACAAAAGAAGTAAAACAAAGAGTATCCAATGAGGAGTTAGCTAAAACAATTCTGAGAATTCAAGAAAACAATTATGACATTGAATCTAATGAATATGAATGGGATACCATCTTTGATGATAAATTCTGGAGAGATAAATAGGTGGATGTCATACAAAAATCCACACCTACATTCGTACAAGCTAAAGGCTCAAGGCCTCCGCTTGATTACGTTCTACAAAGTGATCCTGACTCAAGCGAGGACGATTTGATTCAAAGTGAGACAAATCATCAACAGGAGGATACCATCATAGACCTTTCCTATAACGAGGGTGATGATAGCATCATGACCTTAATGGCCAGTGACCTTACTTAGCCAGATGATCCATTTCCCTTGGTTCACCTCGAACTCATTGATTGGGAACAAATTGCACCAATTCATATCCCAACTTTTCCCAATAATGAGACCATAATAAAATTTCTTTGCTTATCCCAATCGAAAACAAGTTCCACCAACGAATCATAGGATCAAACTCTCTGTTAGGAGAGTGCCAAGTTTCTCAGCTATGAAATTAATAACATAAAATAAAGATCTAATGGTGAAAACCTAACAAAGGCAGTATTAGATCACGAAAAGAGAAAAATAAAAAGCGTATCTAACGATGAAAACCTTTCAAAGGCACTGGAAGATGGGAAACTTGACACTCTCCCCTAGCACTATCAGGAAAGGTATTCTTTCTTGATAGAACCAATAGAGGTGATCAATTTAGGTACAAGGGAATAGCCTAAAGTCTTGCAACTTGCAACATCATTAACAGAAGAGGAAATTCCAAGGTTCACATAATTTCGTAAGAAAAAACAAATCAATTTTGCATGGTCCTACGTAGATATGCTTGGATTGGGTCCAGATCTCATCATGCATCATCTATCTATCATGTCGAGGGAAAAACCTGTAAAATAGAAACTCAAAAAAATGCATCCACATGTTGCATTATTCGTCAAAGAGGAGTTAAAGAAATTGTTAGATGTCGGATTTATCTGGTCCATCGACTATGCGGAATGGATCTCCAACATTGTACCTATATCAAAGCCGGATGGAAGTATCATAATTTGTACAGATTTCAGAGATTTAAACAAGGCATGCCCTAAGGATGACTTCCCTCTACCAAATATAGATATGATTGTAGACTTGACTGTTGGACATGCTATGTATTCATTAATGGATGGGTTTTCAAGATATAACTAGATAAAGATTGCACCTGAGGATTAGGATAAAACAACGTTCACATATCTTTGGGGTACTTATTGCTAGAATGTAATGCCATTTGGGCTCAAGAATGCAGGAGCTACTTATCAATGAGAAATGACTACCATTTTTCATGATATGATGCACACATTCATGGAGGATTATGTCGATGATCTTTTGGCCAAATCACACACCAGGGAAGGACATTTGGATATCTTGTCCAAAATATTTGACAGGATGGAAAAATTTAAGGTGAGACTTAATCCAAAGAAATGTGTCTTTGGGGTGAAATCCGGAAAGCTTCTAGGATACATTGTATCCGAAAACGGAATTGAAGTTGACCCAAAAAAGGTATAGGAAATTATTGATATGCCACCTCCAAGAAACATCAGTCAATTATGCTCATTACAGGGACAATTGCAATCCATCAGGTGATTCATCACGTAACTGGCAGATAAGAGTTTACCATTCACTCATCTATTGCACAAAAATGTGCCATTTAAATGGGAAGACAAATGTGAAGCAACATTTGATCAAATAAAGCATTATCTAATGAGTCCACCAGTGTTGATTCCACCTGTGCAACGTGGACCACTCATACCATACATTTCTGCCATAGAGGTATCCTTAGGAGCATTACTGGCACAAGAAGAGAAAGGAAAGGAGCGCACAATATATTACATCAGCCGAACTTTGACAAGCCATGAACTAGATTATACCTTCATTGAAAAATCTCGCTTAGCAGTAGTGTTCACTTCTCAAAAATTGTGACACTATATGCTAGCTCATACAATAAAGCTTGTGGCTAAGATTGATCCACTCAAGTATCTTCTAAGTAAGGAAAATTTAACTGGTAGATTGGCTAAGTGGGTCATGATCCTAAGTGAGTTTTATATTCATTATGTGGATCTAAAAGCCATCAAAGGACAGGTACTCGTAGATCAGTTACCAAAAGCACCGATGCCAACAGAACATCCAATACACATTGATTTTCCTGATGCCGATGTATTCACTGTAGCTATTAAATAGTCATGGGCCCTTTATTTTGATGGTTCTTACACTCAACATGGTTCAGGGGAAGGAATTATTTTCATCACACCTCAAGGACATAAAATTCCTAAATCTTATCAGCTAATGTTTCCTTCCACAAATAACATAGCTGAATATGAGGCGTTGTTGATAGGGATGAGAATTGTAATGGATTGGAAAATCACAGAACTATAGATTTTTGGTGATTCACAACTCATCATAAATCAAATCAATGATGAATATCAAATAAAGGATGAAAAGTCAATGCCTTACAAAAGGATGGTAGATGATTTCAAGAAATAATTTGTTGATATCAAGGTCACCCAAATTCCACATACTGATAATAAAGTTGTGGACGCCATTACTACAATTGCACCACTACTTCAGCTACCAGAGAATAGAGCATGGTATGACTTCCTAGTGGAACAATTGTTTTCTCTCGCCTATGACAATCCTAAAACCCAAATCATTTGCCACTTAACCAGTTTTGATTCTCCCTTATATGGCCAAATCTATACTTACCTCAAAGAAACTACTTTTCCCCTAGATTTCTCTAGAAACCAAAAAAGGAATTTCATATGCCAATCTTCTCGTTACACCTTAATTGCCGACGTCTTGTATCGACGTGGTCTTGATGGTACCCTCCTTTGATGTCTCGAACACAATGAATCAAAAAAGGCCTTACAAGAGGTACATGGTGGTATTTGTGGGACACATTCAAGTGGACTAACCTTAGCCAAGAAACTTGTTAGAATGGGTTATTACTGGCTGACCATAGAGAAAGAATCATTTATCTTTGTCAAGAAATGTGCAAAATTTCAGATTCATGGGAATCTCATTCATGCTCTTGCTCAGGAATTGCAACCCTTCACAACAACATGGCCTTTTGCTTAATGGGTATTGGATTTGGTTGGAAAGATACATCCATCATCATCAAATGGACACAAATTCATCATCACAGCCATTGAATACTTTACTAAATGGATTGAAGTTGCTCCCTTAACAACTGTTACTGGCAAACAAATTTCTTCATTCATCTTGAACTATATCATATGTTGGTATGACATTCCTAAATCTATTATTATAGATAATGGAAGACCTTTTAAAATTAGGATGTGGGTGAACTTTGTGAAAGATTTCACATCCAACACAGGTTCTCTACACCGTATTATCCACAAAGAAATGGCCAAGCTGAAGCTTCAAACAAAACAATTCTAAAGATCTTGAAGAAAACAGTAAATGATGTCGGTCATGATTGGCATGTTCAATTAAATCCAGCATTATGGGCGTATAGAACAAGTATTTGTACACCAATAGGTGCTACCCCATATGCTTTGTTTTATGGAGTAGAAGCTATTTTTCCACTGGAAGTTGAGATTCCTTCACTTCGAGTATCACTAAAGGGGTTAATAAATGATGAGGATTATAGAATATCAAGATTGCAAGAGCTGGAATTACTTGATGAGTGGCAACAAAGTGAAGTTAATCACCTAAAGGGGTATCAACATATTATGTCCCGTAGCTACAATCACAGAGTCAAACCATGAGCTTTTCAAGTAGGTGACTTGGTTCTCTAAGAAAACCCTCATAATCAGCAAGATCCAAAAAAAAAAGGCAATTTCGGGCCAAGTTGGTTGGGCCCATCGTTATCATTGCAACATATGGATCTGGGGCATATCAGTTATCAACATTAGAAGGGGACCTGCTTGAAGATCCAACCAACAACATCCACCTGAAGAAGTTTTATGTCTGAAAAACATCAAAAACAGTATAAAAATTCCTAGAAAAAAATATCAAAAACATTATAAAAGGTCATGAAAAAAAAACATAAAAAATGGAAAAATATGTTATTAGGGTGAAAACCTGGCAAACAGGTGTCCTCTTGACATGCCAAAATACAAAAAAAATCAAAAAGAGCAAAATATAAAAAAAATAAAAAAAAGAGAAAAAAATCGTTGCCTTGATGAAAACCTAGCAAACATGCGTCTTGGTGACAACAAAAAAATCATAAAATCAGGAAAAGTGCAATAAAAACAAATGGTGAAAACTTGGCAAACAGGCACTATTGGTGATTTAGTTGGCTCTCTCGTCTATTAGGATACATTCTGCATTTCCATCTTTCATCAGCATCACATACATGCCAGGCCATCACATCTGCATCATGCATCCACATATTTCCTTGAAACAACAAGGGTTTCATCATGGCTTGATGGCTAATGTTATCCTTAACAGTAGTTTGTGTCTAATCAGGAGTCAGAGTGCAGGGTCATTGGGGGAAATTCGCTTCTTTGGAACTATTTTTGGTAGACAAAATGACATGTGTCAAGTATTGGAATATCAGAAACAACAAACTATCCAATCAAACTAGGCTTAGATGACAATTTTGACATAAAATTAAAACAAATTGGATGATCTTAATCTGAATAAAATGAATGACAAACTTAAAGCATAAGTTGAATTGTTGTTTTCACATTTGATGACATCATATCTTTGGAGTGGTTCACTGATGCACTGAACTAAAATCACAAGGAAGGAGTATGATTTTTTATTTGGTTGTTGTTTGTAAGCTAATCACTAGTATTGTGCAAATTTGTCATAGGACATGCTCTACAATGTATCATTGATGACATTTCGGAATTTGCATAGGAAAATGGTTAACTTTTGTCTGTTTTTGCAAACAATACTCAGGTCATCTTGGTTCAATTATACCTTGATGCTTGTATTAACTTGCTACATCAAACATCATGGAACCAGTGCTCAGGTCATCATTGGTGCTAACATACCCTTTGATGCTTGTACTAACTTTCAACATATCAAAAGGCTCTATGATGAAAATCACATGCAGCATTGGCTAATAGAATGAGAAATAGGAGAATGGTTCATTTGCTGCATTCTAGGATTGCATGATTTATTTAAATTTGCATTAGGGGTTGTTTAATAGATTTTTGGAGGTTTGAAATTTTTTCATATATCTTTTAGGACATCAATTGAGTACACTTGGACATTTATTGCATCTTGTTGCATTATCATTTATTGCATGTCATTTCATTATTTTTCATTATCATTTCATTTTTACATTTGTATTTTTCCATTATCACATCATTTGATATCATTACCATCATTATCAAGTCTCATTCATTTTATCATGATCATTATACATTTTTCATATATATCATTTTCATATCATGTGCATAGCATTCATTTGCATTTCATTAATTATTCATCTCATTTATATCATTTCACTTCATTTTCACATCATTTGCATTATCATTTATTGCATCTCATTGCATTATCATTTATTTCATCTCATTACATTATCATTTATATTACATCTCATATCATCATAACTTTTCATTTAGGTCATTATTATCACTTCATTTCATTTACATATTTCCATTCTCATATCAATTCATATCACTTTTCATTTTCATCATTATTAGGTCTCATTCATATTAATCATTATCCATTTAGTTTAAATATCATGTGCCTATCATTTCACTAAAATCATTCATTTTATATCATTACGTTATCATTTATTTCATCTCATTGCATTGATTTCATTCATTACATACATCATATAGGAAAATCATTTAGATTGCATCATAATCATCATGTTAGAAATCATTTCATCATAATACACATTACATCATATCATCATTGCATCATCATACATTGCATAAAATGAAAGCATCATCATTTACAATTCATATCAAAGTGCATATATCATCATCCATAATCATAAACGACATAGCATATAGAAATAAAATGCATACATGAATCCATAACACATGCATATCGAATCACCACTGCATATCATTAATCTCATTAAAAAAAATGTCTAGGTGTACAAGGATATCAAATATTTAAACATGATATATAAAATACAATGGAAAGATGTGAAAATCAGTCATCACTGAGGGGCATCTAGGTGTGGAACATGGCTACTAATGCCTCCTGAGGTGGTGGGTCTCACTAGATCTCTGCTCCCAGAATCTCTGATCTCTCATCTAATGGGTTATCCCACACTCTTGGTGGCACTCCTGGTATGGTTGTGTGAGTGGGTCCGTGACCGAGTACCTGACTGTGTGTAGGAAATCCTCCTCTTAGGTGGCACTGCCTTAAAATACCTCATCCTATAATACTCGGCCTCTCGAGTGGTCTCCAATCCCTTTGCCACAACCTCTCCAATAGAGGTGCTCTCAACTGATCTCAAGAGTCTCTCAGATACCCCCTCGGCCTATATCCACTACTCCCTGAAGCTATCTCGCTCTGCTATAAGGTGAACTACCTGTGGGTCAAGAGCTGGTGGCTGCACAATCTGTGTCTGCGCTAACTGACTCTAAAGAGTCTGAACCCCTGCCTACAAGGTATCCATTTATCCCTATGAAGGAGCCCTAATAGTGATCCGTGGAGTTGATGTACTCGGTTGATTAATCCCTCTTCCTGTACGAGGCCTCTTCTTCAATTGTACATCAAAGAAATACCTTTGATCTCCACCCCCACCACCTCCATCACCCCCATCGTCATCACTATCATCTGAGCTACCTGAATCCCCACCTCATCCTCCTCATCATCAACATCCATTGCCACCACATCCTCTGCCTCTACTGGTACCTATGCCTGTTCCCCAACCTCTGCCTATGCCTGTGGTTGCCGTCATGCCCGATGTATAACTGGTCCTCCCAATAATGGGGTAGACTCCTCTAGGCTAGTGAATCTCGGGAAGGGATGTGTGTAAAAATAGGCTGCATACTCATCTGTCATCCCTGCATCTGTCACCTCTAGATGCATCACCCAATAATCTGGCTACAGATCTACGTACTTTTCTCTGGTAGTCTCTATCATAAAAAATGGACTCCACTCTGACACATCCTCTCGGCACTTGGTGTAGTGTGCCACACCCTACAACATCATTTGTACTAGACCATACTGCCTCAATACCCGCATGACCAGAAATCGCTCAATAATAAATGGAGTGTGGCCAATCAAATACCTCAATCTGGTGTAGGAGGGAAGCTCTACATCATCAACCTCCCAGGGATCACAATCCAGATATGGTCTCCAGATAACTATATCCATGTCATCTAACATGCATCACTAATACTCTAACTTGCTCAACATAGGCTGGACAAAGGGACTTGTGTAGGCATAAACATATGGATGGCCAAGTGGACGATCTCTGTGAACAATGGGATGAGTGATGGAAATGGGCTCCCATGCCCATATCTGTAGAAGATTAACTCCACATGAGAGACTCTTCCCATCTGTGTACACCACCTGATGAAGATCGTGGTATAGATGGGCATGCATGCATGACCCCCATGCATATCTAGTCTGATGGAGGATCATATCCTCCAGAATCCAACCCCAACCAACTCATAGTCCCTTTGACCTGCGATCAGGACGAAGGAAACCATCGATGAACCCTGCTAACACTGAAGGAAGTGGGGCATAACTCTCCACCATCTCCTTCCAAGGAATCTCATATCGAGAGACATGAGGATCCTAGAAGACTCGTCTCAACGCATCAGTCCCTCCAATCTCCTTGTGATCATAAATCACAAGGTCACCAACTACAGGGATACACAAAATCCTGTATACATTCACAAGGTCACCAACTACAGGGATACCCAAAATCCTGTATACATCCTCTGGTGTCATGGTAATCTCTCCCGTCAGAAAGGTGAAAGGTGTTATGCTCACTATGACACCTCTCAACTAACACCATCAATAGTGCCCTATTGATCCTATACTACAGAATCCTCAATAGTGGACTCAACCCACACTAGTATATCACCTCTAAATCAGCCTGGGATAGTTGAGGAACCAAATCCCATGTGTGGGGAAATCTCTCTCTAATCTGGAGGAGGTTAAAATCCTCCTTTATGACATTAAAAGCAATCACACAAATCAATCAGCAGGGAATACTCAAAATCATCCAATCAAATTAGTACATCAAACAAAAAATTATCAATCATCTATTTGATTTTTTCGCAAGCATGAAAGAAAATTCATCAATCAATCAATTGTATCAACATCAACAATCAAATCAAATCTGATTTGTTCTTCAAACAGGAAGGCAAATAAATCCTAATCTATTTATTTTTCATATCCCATGGAATTAGATTTAATAGCCAATCAACTCAACATCAAATCATCATTACTAGATTTGTCTTTCAATCAGGAAAGAAAATTTATCATAATCATTCACTATTTGTTTTCAAGAGGAAAGCAAATTTATCATTACTATTTTTTCTTCAAACATGAAGACAAATTTATCAGATCATTACTCAAATCAAGCCAATCTATCCTTGGTAAAATTCAAAAGCATCAAATTAGTTGTCTAATGTAGCAACAAAACATCAAGCAATCATCAAATTCATCTCAAAATTCAACAATTGGCAAAAATCATGGATGTGCTAAAACAGTCAGCCAATGCGCTAAACCGACCAATGCGCTACTTCATCCATGGATGCGCTAAAACAAACCTTGGATGCACTAAAATAGCTATGTAATATTCTATCATGCATATGCGCTACTTTATCCCATCTATGCGCTGATTTAGCCTATGCGCTAATCTAGCATCCTACGTTGGCAGATTTCCTGTATGCGCTACTTAATCTATCCTATGTGCTATTTTAAGCTACATGTTAATCTACAAATCAAAGCACTAATGTTCTAGATCTATGTGCTAATTTAACTAATCTATGTGCTAAACTAAGGCTTGCATGTACTAATCTAAAATCTTATGTGCTAAAACAACATTTCAAAAATCTAAAAAATTGAAAACTTCTTCAAAAAAACAATTTAAATTCACAAAAGAGGGTCCTGATATTTTACCGGAGGTCCATATGCTGCTGGTCTCTGATGATGGCGGGCTCGCTCAAATTGGTGGCACTCATAGTGGATCGACATCTCATTTTTATCTCTCAGAGCTCTGAAAAATACCACAGGTTACTGTTCAAATGATAATGAATTTTCACCTTTTCCACCTTTTAAGGGGGTAAAAAGGGAAGTTATTTTTCATTTTTACAATGCATTATGCTATTTCAAGAGATAAATCAACATTTTCTCTCCAAAAATCAGGGTAATTCTTTCGAACATCATCACTCTCCATCAAATCACGCAATTTATCTCCCGAGGGGCCATACAAGATCATCAGTTAATTTTTGAAATCAGGGGAAATTTTTCGTTATCTGAAAAATTCTTTAAAGCAATGCGTAAAACACATCACTTCAAAGAGGGGAAAAGTGTACACATCTAAAAATGGTCACGGTTGATCAAACTTGTTAATTAATTAAATATAAATTATTTAATTAAAATTCTTCTAAACTCATCTACATATAAATAAATTTAATTATTTATTTATATCATTCTTTCTAAATTCTTCTAAATTAATTAAATAAATAAGTTTATTTAGTTACTATCATTTGCATATTCCTCTTAATTAATTAAATAAATTTCACAATTTATTTATATTGATTATCATAAGTTTAAATTTGAAATTTAAATAATATTTCTTCTTGACATTTAATTAAATATTTCTAATATTTAATTAAACACTTTTCTAAATTCTTCACCTCACATTCAATTAAATATTTTAAATATTTAATTACTTTCCTTTTCCATCCCTCCCACATAATTAAATAGTAATTATTTAATCATGGAAGCTTCTAAATTCATTGTCACATGTAATCAAATAAATTTAAATTTATTTATTTAATTAGGAATTATCCTCAACTTTCAACCAATTTTTCATAAATGAGGTGACAAATGGCAATTTATTTCCATTTTTGAATGAGGATGGTTTTGTGGGTTGAAAACATTCTTCCACTTTCATGTCAACCTTCCATCTTTTTCTCAACTTCTCAATCTCTCACTGTTGATCTTAACAGGTTTGAATTTCAACCGTTGATCTCTGCCAGCTAGATTTTTACCTCCAAAAATCTATAAATACAACCCTCTAGTAAGTAGATTTCATCCTAGATTTCATCCTAGATTTCATACTTAGTTACTATAGTTGCATTGGAATCAATATATTAATAATTTCAAGTTCATAGCATCTTAGTTTTCAATTTCATAGTTTATATCATATAGCAATAAACATGCATGATGCATAACATCTCATTCTCCCAAGTTGTCATTTCAACAAGTTGTTGCTTACACAACTGAGAACCAGTAACTTTAATCAAATCCTTGGAGATAGAGGACAATGGGACGCATTTGAAGGAGTTGTTATTTAGAGTTTGTTTTATCTTTTTAATTAGTTTCCTTTGATCTAATGTTTCATTGGTGTGTTAGTTTATCTTCCTAATTAGTACACTTATTCTAACAACATAGTTCTTGTATGGTCAAAAGGTTTTTTGGTTCAATCATAATCTCATTAACGATGGTTGGTTCGGTCATAGGTTGAGGTATGTTGTGAAGGGACAATTATTCTATTTTATTTTCCTTCAATTTTTTATATGATGTGAAAAATAAATCTTCACAAGGCTTGATAGGTTCCATAGTCCTGGGCCTAAAGTAATCTAGTGAAAAATTCCCTTTTGTTGAGGCAGTATGGAATCCGCTATGATGCATAGTGGAGATGTCATTGCCAAATGGAAACTCTAGACATTTATGCACAACCGAAGGGATGACATTCATGGAGCAAAGCCATGGATAGCCTAGCTTCGCACGAAATTGGTCTAATTGTGGGATGATGGAGAATGAGACTGTTAATGTTTTGGTCCCACTTTTAAAGGGAGATCTATCAAGCCTATCATAGGGCAAGATTTTTTTTATGTGTCTTGCTACATGCTTTTAGGTTATCATATGTTTCTTAATATAGCTCATGCACATATAAGAATTCTTCTGAGATCACATTCTCTCCACATACAGGATCAATCAATATCCCATTAGTGGGCTTATATTTGATTCAACTAGCTACGTAAAGAGGACCATCTTGGGTACACATTTAGGTATATCATTTTGTGAGAAAGCAATGTCAAGAGGTTGTCTATTCAAGCCCTTACGAGGTTTAGCTTTAATAAATTATATCATGTTCTTCATGGGAAGTAATTGTATATGATCATGATCCATGTTAACATTGTTCTTAGTTTTAGTAGGAGGATTGATTGTGGCATGTATGTTTCTGTTGACTTGTTTGTTCAATTACTCCTGAAGGAAGTAACTAAGGATATAGATTATTTTTGTTTCATTTCAAGTTTTAAGCACTTATATTTTGTGTGATAGGAACCAAGCTATGTCAATGCATTCACTAAGGATATGGGCTTGTAACTTTTCTAGTTGTTCATCTAGCTTGTCAATGACATCATGCATATTGAGTATAGGAGGTGAAGTCATGGGGAATGTAATATGTAAACTATAAGCCATGGAGAGTTTATTCTCAACACTATTAGAAAGAGAGTTAGAGCACCCAAGATCCATGACAAGTGAGAAATCATTGGATGAAATGAGCCTCAAACTATGTCTTATAATAGTATTTCAAATAGGACACCAAGTTGTAAAGTTCATGCAAGTTTCACAACCCCAATGTGCAAACCCTAGAATGGCAAAGGAACAATGCAATAACCTAGAATGAAATATAATTTTTAAATTCTAAGTAATGCAATTTACTAATTACAAAATGCGATAAGCTGAAAATGAAATGTTTTGATACAATTTGGAACTTTTAACAATGCACTAAAATGAAGCAATTCAAGCTAAATGTAAAGAAATTGAGAAAACAACACATGTTGAAACTGAAACAGCAAGATAACAGCACTAGACAAAACCTAAAAAATGTAGATCTATAGCTAGTAGGGACTCATTCACTAGTAAGGGAAAATGGGTCTTGGTTAGGTGTTTCTGGGATTTTAGAGTGAATTTTGATGCTTTTTTAGTTGCGAAAAGGTTCAGATCAGACCTGATCAGGGACTTATTCACTAGTAAAGTCGAATGGGTCCTATTTAGGTATTTTAAAACTATTTTTGAATGATTTCCAAGCTCTCAGTTATGTCTTTTAGTTTCAAGTTTGAAATAGTAAGCGGCAAATTCAAATTTTCCAAAAATTCCATGTAAAAATGCAATGAAAAGATGAAATGCATGCCCTAGGTTGAAATGCAATTTTGTTTTGATTTTCAAATGCAATTGAATGATATCTAAATGAGATGCAAAATGATTTTATTTTTTTTGTAATTTTTCAGATTTAAGAAGTGCAATACAATGCAAATCTAAACCCTATATGATATGCAAGATTTCAATGCAAAAGAAGAAACCATAAATGAGATATTAATTCAATGCAAGATCTAAATGCAATGAATGAAATATTTTAACTTAAGATGCAATGAAAGAATCCAAAAAATCAGAAAATTCCAATGTTGAATATGTCAGGTTCACCAACAAATGTAAAGGGGAAAAATAGGGTAGACCCAAATGCATGAACAAGAGGATCTACCACTTATTTTTCTAAGACCTTAAACACCTCAAATTATATAAAATAAGATGAAAATAACAATCATAAATGAAACCTTACTGTTATAGCAACTATGGGGGACATATTTAGAGCATAAAAAGCAGTGTAACTAGCCAAAATGTTGCTATTTTTGAGCTACAAAGGACTCATTCGCCTTCAGTGGTGAATGAGTCCTTTTAGGGTTTTAGAAAACTGATTTCAATATCTTGTTCCTTGATTTCTGCACTCTTAAAATCCCTATTAACAAGTTTTGGAAGTCATTATGCAATTTTGTAGAGATCTTTCCGTGATCTTGTACTTTGAATGACAACTTTAGCAACTTTGCAACTTCCTCAATTTTGCTCCAAATCTTGCTCAACTTGATCTTCAACCTATAAATCTTAAATCACATACTCAAGGGTAGAAAAAATTGTTGATTTTTTAGTAAATAGGAGTTATCCTTAGTCAAATCCCTTGTAGGTAATTAAATCAAGTGATGAAATGAAGCATGAAATGTGAAATATGTAAATGATGTCACCTTGGATGAAGTCTTGACATCTAAATTTGCAAACTAACATGTAGTGGCCATGAATAATGTTGATCTTGGATGTAAATGGATCCTCAATGTAACATTAACTTCTTATCTCAACACACATACATGCATTAAACCCTTGACATGATGATATAACTTTGATGCAATAAACACTTGAAATATGCCTTGAAATGACTTTAAAATTCCTTTGAAATGCTCTATGATGCTCTTTTCAAGTATTAGGATGCTCTATGAAAATCTTAGATGAAACTATGTGAATTAACCCCTTATACTAAATTAGGATATTAACCCCAAAATTCAAAGAATTAAGGCTGACACCAATTTTGGGAAGAAACATAATTAAATTGTTGCCAAAATTAAATTCAAAAAGGGGGGTCTCATTAAGGGAGGACCCATTCACCACCTTAGGAAAATGGGTCATGGCTCAGCTTTCCAAGACCTAACCCCGAGGGATTGAAAGAGGGTTAAAAACCCATTCTAGATCAACTAAGAAAGGGTGTTCCTATTAAGAGAGGACCCATTCGCCATCAAGGGTGAATGGGTCCTAGCTCAACTTACCTGGACCAAACTTTTCCCAATGAAATAATTTTTTAATTAAATTATGATTATTAGGATAGATCTTCGGGAGGTGTTAAAATTAAGGCCTAAATTTGAATCAAAATGGGGTTAATTACTCCAATTAGCCACAATTGATTAAGACTACCTAGATAAGTGTGAAAGTACCTTAAAACAATTTACAACACTTAAATAAGGTATAGATTATGTACATTTCTACTGAAAAGGGTCCCATTAGGCTTAATTAAGCAAATGCATCCTACAAAAGTGTGAAAGTGTGTTACAACACTTTACAACACATTTGCAATTAAGGAATGTTTTAGTTAAGTAAAGGTCCTATAATAGTGTGAGTATTTACAACACATCAAAAAACCACTCCAAGACATCATTAGTTCAACTTTAATGTCAATTATCAAACAAGCAAGAAAAACACTAAACTTTTTCTATTACTACATCAACATAAACCATATTGTGACTATCATAGATTCTACAGACATCACACCGATAGTTTTCAACCTGTAAAGTGAATATTGAAGAAATTTAGATTCCTTAGAGATCCATCTTGAATTAAAGTATGCACTTTGCTCCTTGCCATGTAATAGTTGTAGGATCTTAGTATGCTTGCTAATGCATGTTTAACATTCATTGCAAATCATTCTCTTTATTGAAAGGAGCTCATTCTCATCACTCATCTCAACTCATCCTTGTCCTACACTTAGTGGTGGAAATGGGTTAGATAGCCTTGTCCTAGTTTTGGCACTTGTTAGTGTCCCTTTGGCTAGTTGTCCTCCTTCTGCATACACTAAAAAAAACTGGGATGTGGACGACCTAGTATAGGTTGACTCGCATGTGCCCTACTAACTTATGTTATTTATCTTTTTCATGTTTCTTTGTCTGATTGCATGTGTGTAATGTTCGTACTGTTCAATTTGGTGTATATCTCTCTTCGTGTACATTCCTCTATATGTATATACACTCTTCTCTATGTCATAAACATTTTATCTTTTCTCTTTTCTTTTGTTTTCCTTTTTGGGATGATGCAAGGAATTGAGACATTTAGGTCTCTTCCATATTGACCCAAAATCTTCTCTTTGTTTTTTCTCTCTATGTGTCATTATTCCTATTCTATGAGTATTTGGGGAATGATGACATTTCTACAATCTATAACAACATTGTAGCAAAGATATACTAACCCTGAATCTGTAGATCCCTTATGTTTTTTTGGGGGCAACCCCTTCCTCTTTACATGATGTAGCTTGATTTGGAATCATATGACTTGGCATAGCTTGGCTTTCCGAGCAAGCTCTCATGACTTCTTCTACTTTAAAGTAATTTCTCACAGCAATGGTGTTAGCAATTCCTTTAAAGTGTTGGAGTACATTTGTGCCCCCGGATTCTCTATGCAATTTTCTTACTTCTTGTGATGCATTCTTTTCTTGGTGGTGTCATTGGGTTTGACATCCCTTGAGAGTGTGATATTTATTAGCATACGACTTTCCTCTTAGTGGTGATGCTATGTGTTGCATTCCCTAAGTTATGATTCTCTTATCTTGGATTTGTCATCTCTTGGAGACATTAGGCACAAAGATCCCTAAGAATAATACCTTACACGAACTAAGAAAGTTCCCTTTAAACAAAACCATATATAATGTTCATAAGTGTTTAGCATAATACAACTTCTTAACCTTGTGAAGCTTGAAACCAAAACATGTGTGGCACCCTATCAGAGTTGTTAGAAGCATAGATTTGGTATTGTAAGTATAGTGAGAGTTGACATAGAGGCATGACTTTCTCACTAAGCCACTTTCCTAGGGCCTCACCTAGTGGACACCCTAAGGTTCCATTAGCCCATGTGAGTAAATTTTTTGTTTGCATAGCAGAAATTGAGTTATACTTGTGAATGAGAAGGACAAACAATCATTTTCCACATCACATTAGGATAGTCGAAGCTTGATCCACCCCCTTGCTTAGACAAATAGTCATGTTCCACATTGCATTGGGATGGTTGAAGCTTCTTCTACCCTTTTCTTCTCCTAGGATTTGATGTTGTATAATTGAGTATTTTTTCATTGTTGCATACATAAGTGTCTTGAATGTCTACTTTAGTGTGAGTTTGACATGGGGTCATACTCTCACCAAAGTGGGGGCTAAATTTAGTGTAAAAAAAAGAATCCCTTTTTCACAGTTAATTTGAGAAATATTAAATAAAATGAGATAAATTATGGCTTAATTTAGTGTTGTAATATGTATTTTACATATTCACATTAATTTTAGGTCATTTTAATTAAAATGGACTTAATTGTGCCTTATTTGCGGTTTTGTAAGTCGCACCTTTACACTTTCACACTTATCTATGGTTTTAACAAATAATTGAGGTTAATTATGTCTTAATTGGCCCTTTTAATTCAAATACAAACCTAATTAATTATAATATATGAAGGATAAAACATGGCATTTATTAATGCCATAACATAACATTTAACATTGGGGAATATGTGTCCTAGGTGAGTGACCTAGGACCCATTCACCCAGGGGCGAATGGGTCCTCACTTACACCTAGGACCTAAATTTCAAATATTTTTTTGCTTGTATTTCAATGATTTCAATTGTATATTCAAATGTCGGCTTGTGTTATTTGAATTTTAAGATTTAATGTTAGCATATGTATAAAAAAGAGGTCATTTCAATATGTTTCACCTAGCAATTTTGAAGTGAGGATTCTTATAGCAAGTTTATGATATCAAGAGCATTTCAAGTTAATTTCAAGGCATTCAAGGGTAAATTTGTTGAAGAATTATTACAGGAATCAAGATCCATTAAAGCATTCAAAGGCATTGTTTCAAGTCAAGTTTCAAGATCAAGATTCACATCCATTGAAGCTATTTCATGCAAGTTGCAGATCCACATTTTAAGGTTCAAACAAGAGTTTGGTAAGTTGTTACATAGGCTTGTTCATTCATCATTCCTTTGATGTTATTTCATTTCTATAATGACGCAAATTGAACCCCTTTCTTGGAGATAGGGTAATTCCTCATTTAATCTAGAACTAATTTAGTACTTTTGCATTAATCACCCTTTAATTCATCATTAATAGGCCCCTAAGACCCATTATTTTGGATCTTAAGGCTTATTTCACTTAACAACCTGATAAAATCACCCAAAACACTAAAAATATCGAAAACCCACCTCAAAAAACTAAGGTGGGATTCATTTGCCGCCCTGGGCAAATGGGTCCCCTTAGGTGGGACCCATTCTCCAAGGGTGGTGAATGAGTTCCATTTGGGGTCTTTTTCAAGTTTGAGTAGGAAATTCACCATTTTAATTCAAATTTTTGGTGGATGTTGGCCTTTGAGATCTAAATAATAGTCAATTAGGTGTTAATGCTTATAAAAGAAAGTTTCTAAGTCGTTTTTATCCAATCTAAACAAAATCAATAGAACATATCAATCAAAACATGACAATATGTCGAAATAAAAAGAGATTAAAATGAATTTATTAGAAATGTTTGATTCATTTACCATTGATAACATCCCACGAAAAGATAATAGGCATGCAGATGCAATGGCAAGTGTAGCTTCTCTAATATCCCCTAGTGATCCCTCAAAAGACTTCACATTTATCATCCACACAATTGTGAAACCTGCAATAAAACATAAAATAGATGAAGTATTAGCAATCACCATAGAGAATTCTAGTGAATGGTATGTGACAATATTTGAGTATCCAAAAACTGGTACCTACCTTGACCCAAAAACTAGGAACATTCAATGACACCTTCAGAGACTTGCATCCAAGTATATAATTCTTGTTGATGTATTGTGTCTAAGGTCCTTTGATGGTCTCCTTCTTAGGTGCCTTAAATAATCTAAAATCCCTATAGCACTAGAAGAAGCTCATTTAGGTTCTTGTGGAGGAAATTTTGGATGAAGATCGTTAGTGTAAAAGCTAATTTGTATAGGATACTAATGGTGAACGATGGAACATGATTTCTTTGCATATGTTAAGAAATGTCACAAATGTCAAGAACATAGTAGACTAATTCACACTCCTACTTCTGAGCTTCATGCACAAGTCCCTATTTGGCCCTTTTCAGTGTGGGCCCTGGACATCACTGGAAAAATTTCACCCCTTCCTTTGGTGGACATACATTCATAATCATTGCAACGGATTATTTCATGAAGTGGGTGGAAGAAATACCCCTTCATTCAACAACTGCTGATGTAATATGTTGTTTCATATTGGAACACATTATTGCTCATTTCAGAATACCTTCCACCTTGGTTTCAGACAATGGGACACCATTTAAGAACAAGGATGTGAAGCAATTTTTAGCAATGTTCAACATTCAACATCACTTTTCAACACCATATTACCCATAATCTAATGGTCAAGAAAAGTCAACTAATGGAACACTTGAACAAATCCTAAAGAAAATAGTTGACACAAATAATAAAGATTAGCATACATAGCTAACATATGCATTATGGGCCTATCGTACAAGTATTAGATCATCAAATGGACATGAACCTTACAACCTTGTCTATCGAATTAATGCAATAATGCCCTTGGAGTTAGAGATCCCGTCATTGACAATTGCTCTTCAAGGGATTATTGATGATGATACATAGAGAACAATGGTTCCATCAACTTGAAATGCTCGATGAATAGTGCATCAATGCTCTTGAGCACCTTCGGGCTTATTCTAAATGAATTTAATGTAGTTACAATAATAATGTAATCTCATGTTCCTTTAATAAAGGTGATTTGGTGTTATGTGGAAATCAATGCAATGTCAATGAAGACCTAATTGAAAAATGAAAATTCAATCCTAATTGGTTAGGACCATATATCATAAATGAAAAATATGGATCTGGATCTTATACGGTAATAGAAATTGATGGAACATCTCTCAAAGACCCTATTAATGTTGCACATTTATGTCGCTATTACATCCAATCCTCTTGAATATTGTGAATGATAAAGAAGTGGTGTTAGAGATAGTGGGTAATATTCCATGTACTTTCACATTGATTTGTTCTTGACAAACAATTCTTTGGGTGGGTATGTGCGGGATCATCATGGAAAAAATAGGCCCTTAAGTGGCGATGAAAATTCAGAAAATCAAAGTTAGACAACTTGACATTAAAAATTTGAATAAGTTATCTATATTATTTCAAAAATATGTAAGAATAGAATCTGTAGAAAATTGAATGTAGTTTCTTAAATACTAGGTTTATTTAAAAAGAAACAAAATCTATTTGGTGAAAATTTAAAATTTCAATGGAGGAGTACTTAAATTTCAGGTAAAAAATAAGAAGTGGGTGCTTGTCTGACCACCCTAACCACAATAAAATGACAATATTTTTTATAAGATTTTAGATATAAGTAGGGGACTCATGTCCCGATGTGATGCATATTTTTTTGTAATTTTTTCCCAAGTACATAATTAATTATGAATTTTTATTACAAATTTTAAAAAATATAAAAACTCATATGTCTAACACCTTAACTTGGTCAAAACTTCATGAAATAATTTTTTTAATCCTATAGTATGTGAAGCATAGAATGCGACACATGTTTTAGATTGAAAAAATGTGATACTGTTTGAAAGCTATAGATGTTTTTCAATCAACCTATCAATCAAGACTTTAGTCGTAATTCAAATAGAAAATGAATAATAATTATTTATTAAATTCAAAGTAAAGCATAATTTATATTGGTGGAAACCTGAGAATCTCCTTTAAAAACCCTTTTTGTTTCATCAATTTTGGGTACAAAGAAAGTCATCTGCCACATGGGCCATCATATCACTTACATATCGCCACTTTTTGGCCCATCATGATCCTGCACATACCTAGGTGTCTTGAATACTAAAGTGATTATTTAATTCTTTTTTAAGTGATTAATTTAGGTTTCATGCTATTCAAGTTCATTTTTTATGTTGTGTTATATTAGATCCTTATATGCATGTAATGTTCTTTAATTAGATCATAGGTGCATTTAATTTAGCATAATATACCTAATCAAAATGTTGCATCTAAGAGAAACTAGATTGATTTTTAATTAAAGCACATAAAGCATGTTCAATCATGAAGACATTCACTAAATAGTCTTACAAAGATTATTCAATTAATCACATTGCCATTTAACATTTAACACATTAAAACAACTAATAAAACATCAAATGCTCATATATATATCAAAGTTTTTTGTACATGTCATCAATATACACAATGTTACTCAAGTATGTAACTGCCAGATCCCTCGAGACTTGGTGCTTGCATCTATCTAGTGGAAATATTTTAGGAGATGGTGGTATGCAATCATTATCACAATCCATTGAGTGTACTAAGAGAATACTATAAGCCTCATACCTTCCCAAGGGCCTCCTGACGCTCCCCTCCTATTTGATCCCTCTCCACCTGAAGCTTTCCTACCTTTAACTATAGTCTCTTGAAATATTCTGGGGTCTGAGATGACTGTGCATGTAGGATAGCATCAGCTCAGTGGACGTGCCTCTTGAGACTCTCATACAATGCTTGCAGTCTAATGTATGGCCTGAACAACTCTAGGTCCTGATCCACTATGGGTGGGGGCACATAGTTTGAGTTTTTGGCCTCCTTGTTGACTAATGGGGGCACTATCTTTTCAGCCACCTGATGATAGAGATCATGAAGATCTCTCATAGACCCTGCAAGATAGAAACCATAAACATAATTAGTACACATCATGATATATATGTATTAAAATCATAAACCACAAGTGTAAGCATAAAACATAGCAGTAAATAAAATATCATCACCTATCTCTCTAACAGGCTAAGTGAAATCAACCTTCTTGTGTGTAGGAGCCATGGAGGATGTGCTAGCCTCTCCATGGCTATGTGTACTAGTGCTTGCTACAGCTACTACTCATGATCTAGTAACACGAATGGGATATGGCTCCCCACTCGTGGCTTGTTGGATCCTCATCTACTGCCTCACCACTCTCACTCATGGGCTGCTCCTCCTCCTCCTCCTCCTTCTTTTCCTCCTCATCCTCATTTTCATCCTCATCCTCATCACTATTCTCCTAGCCATCATAGCTAGGATCTGTAGTCTCATTGTACTCCTCTTCTATCACATTTGTATATATATCCACCGCCCTGTAGCATGTTTCCTTGGCCCTATCCCCCACCTCATATCCCTCATTTGGGAGTGGTCTAGCATCACCTATTTCCTCGTCCATCATAAATAAATGAGTTGATCATGATACTATCCACCACTCCTCATAGTCATCTGTGACACTGACGTCATCAGTGTTAGAGACTAGAGGCATATCATGATCTAAATACTCAGTCACTATAGACACTATCCTCCATAGTGAACCGTCTAGAATTGCCAAGTCTCTAGGCACTCTGTACTAATCTCTTGAAGAATTTGCGTGCCCTAGGTGCTATCTAGACCTAACCAAACTATCACATGATGTGATCATAGTAGAAAGGAAGTACTATATAATCATGTCTTCCAATCAAGAACCTATCGAACTAAAATCTCTTCATCTATCGAGTGTGATCTGGCCACTGTAGCACAAGTTGATAAGGTCTCCAAAGTATCTCATCCTCCTCTAGTTGGTCAAATCGGACTCTCCAGAAGTGTAAATCACCATATTTCAAAAACCATCATAGAAGATAGTTGAAAGCCCGAGGATACCCCAAGGCTATCAAACACGAGAACCTGGTAGGTCTGGTACATGTGATATTCTCTAGGCACCAAAACTACAAAAGTGTATAGTGTACCATGTTTTCCACCTCTTGAAAACCTAACTTCCCAAGATCATAGTATAGGTGCACAAGGATGTTGTACGCCCAGGCATATACTATACTTTTCTCTTCCATCCCTCATATTAGGTGTACTAGTACGCCTTCCAAGTGCACTCCCTAGCTATTAGGGATGAGTACTAGTGATAATATCATCATCATAATCCATGTAAATATTGGGGCCCATGAGTATAGTAGCATCAAAAGATCTATTTGTGCCCTCACTCTCTCATCATGCACTAGTCCACAAAGTTAGAACTGCATATCATATTTTATCTCATGAAATGACCACTCCACTCGGAAATGAACTCATTCACCCCGAATAGGAACTCAAAGTATGTGGTGAATGTCCTCCAGTGTGATGGTCATATTGCCTATTCAGAATCCCAATGCTCTACTAGTGCCATCAACATCGAATCATGGTACCTCATGGGGGGCATGAGTTACACCTAGTATAACCCTATAGTCTACAAAAGCTTTGTATCCTCCATTGAGAGAGTGGTGGCTAAATCTTGAAGAAGACTAATTTTCTTGCACCCAAACGTTGAGACAAATAGGTGGGAACTTAACAAAAAAGAAAAAATATGTCTTATAAGTAGTCTAAACTCTTAAATCTTTACATCAACAATCATAAAAGTGTACTAAATTTTTTCTAGTGTATTTTCCTCAAGGCCCTAGACACTTTAGACCCATTTTGGGATACTTCGCAAACAAAAGGAACACTTTGTGAAGAAGGGGACACTTTGTGAACTCTTTTCCAAGGCCTTAGATTAAACTAGAAATGCATAAAAATAATAAAATAACTACATAAGGACAAAGCTAATGCAGAAAAATAAACTCACCTCATGATGGTGCTTGCCACATGCCACTTGGTCTCATAGCATGTCCAGCCTCACAAGCCTGTAATCTCATCGACTCAACATCTTTGACTACTCTTCAATCACTCTAAAGCTACAAAAAGGTAAATGACATAATAGTTAGAATTTACTTCACTTTTTGCTCTTATATAAGTTAAAATTAGGGTTTTTACTAGATTAGGGATAAAAAGTGCATTTCATTCAAGTCAACATAATGGGTGCTAGAGAGCTCTGTTTTAGAAGTTGTTTGTTGCATTAGAATTATTATTCCACTCTCGTCCTCATCAACTATCTATCATTATGTCATATGGTACTTGTAAATACCCTATGATATGACAAACCTTATTCAATGTGGCTAGATTTCTACCTTGATTCCACCTCTGTTAAGCAAGCGAAATCAAGGGTGGGCATACATCTACACTCAAATTTGATCTCTAGAAGGAGTTAGAGAAGAGTATTTTTGGACAACTAACAAATTCATGTTACAGGATGCAGTTCCTAACATTGTGGTTTTGCATATGGCCATAGTGGGGTCTCCATTCTCCCATATGAGTATCCTTTTATAAGATAAAGTGTAATGTTTAGATTCCTTTAGCTTACATATGCATGTAGAGTCATATGGGTGCTAAAGTGGGGGCTAGATGTAATGATGAAAATTTTTGCCCCTTCTTGGAGATAGGGTAATTTCTCATTTAATATGGACCTATTTTAGTACCTTTGCATTAATCACCCTTTAATTCATCATTAATAGGCCCCTAAGACCCATTATTTTAGATCTCGAGGCTTATTTCACTTAAAAACCTAACAAAGACATCCAAAACACCAAAAATCCTAAAAAACCCACCTCAAAAAGCTAAGGTGGGACTCATTTTCCACCTTGGATGAATGAGTCTCCTTAGGTGGGACCTATTTTCCAAGTGTGGCAAATGAGTCCCATTTCGGGTCTTTTTCAAGTTTAAGCGGGAAATTCACCATTTCATTTCAAATTTTTGGTGGATGTTAGCCTTTGAGATCTAAATAATAGTCAATTAGGTGTTAATGCCTATAAAATTTCTAAGTCGGGTTTTATCCAATCCAAGCAATTTGAGCAAGCATTTTCAAGATTCAAGCACTAAGAATCTTCAAGCAATCTTTCACAAGAGCATTCAAGTTGTAAAAGCAAGAAATGTTGAAGTCTTGGAGTAGCTTTAAAGTGTTTTTGCAGGTCTTCAAGCTCACTTTCCTTCAAGATCTATAATTTTCAAGGGTTTATCATGGTTTTTTATGGTGAATTATGATGGATTCTAGGTTGGGGAGATGCAACTAGCCATCAAGCCAAGGTTAAAGATTTATTTCCTAAGTGATTCCATCCTCCATTATCACTCTATATTCAACCTAAGGAATGCATAAGCATCTTTAGAGCTCATTTAGGGAGGTTAGAGATCTCCTCAAGTGAGTAATTCATCTTCATATGTCCATTCTTACATCATATTCTTACAAATTAGAATAGGATTGCACCATGTTTCAGATTTCCTAGTCTTAGATATACTTAAGGCTAGGGTTTTCCTATATATTTCATTATTTCTATCAAGGTTTAATTACCAAACTAGGGGTTTGACCAAGGAAAACCCCCCATTAGAGAATCAAGTTTATATTTTTTTTTGTAGGTATTTTCATAGATTTGGATCCATAACTCAAGTTGGAAGGAAAGGGAAGGTGTTGAAGTGCAAATCAACACTTTTAATTCCTGAAAAAGTGGAATGAGACTAATTTAACAAGAGTGGTGAATGAGTCAGAATATAGCTATTTTCCATATTTGTTTGCAGATTTAGATATCCTTTTTCCTAAAACAGGCTACTGTGTAGAAATCTAGATCTAGGACTGATTCACCTAGGCTGGCGAATGGGTCCTAGTTGGTCAAAAAGTCAAAAAATTTAGTGTTTCAGAGCTGCAATCAGTGACTTCTAGATTCCTAGGTGCACATTATTCATGGGCATGTGCAAAATCATAATGGGCCAAAAGATGGCGATATGAAAAAAGTGGCATTTTGCACTCATGAAAATATGTGAAAATCTCGAGTTGACTTTTTTTTGGGTTGGGTGTCAGTACATTGCTCCATAGAAATGCCCAAGCCAAAGTTTTACAAATTAGATATCTGATATCTAATTTAAATAGGATATCTGATTTGTAAAAGTAAAAAAAATTGAATATCCGATTTGAATCGGATATGCAATTTGAGTCAAGTAGTATCAAAGCTAAAGAAAAGGTCATTTGAAAGTCATTAAAAGTAATTTCAAAGCTCCATTGACTACAATAGTGATGTGAATGAAAATTCAATATCGGATTTAAGCTGATATCTGATTTTGAAGGTAAGTATTTGTTTTTTTTTTTGTTTTAATAGATTTTTGTTTTAGTTTTGTATAATTTTAACTAGTTTTTTTTTAAATTGATTAAAAACTAGGGTTTCCTACAATAATTTCATTTATATTGTGGAATTTCAATTAGATTAATTAGTTTTGAACTTCAATTAGGTATTATGGCTGAGAATCAAAACCCACAAATTTCAAACCCTCCACCACCTTTGCGCCCATCAATTGAAGAGTTAATTGGTGAAAAATTGGAGCAATTGAGGGGCATTTGTGGTGTTTATAAGACAATCCATCGATTAAGGAAGATGACAAACACATTGAAAGAAATAATTAAAAATACAGAAACCCTCTCCACCCAACGTAATGCATTTCTTTCGTGGAAAGAAAGCATGAGGAATATTACTCCTATGGATTGTCTTACAAAGATGTGAAAGATCTCGAAAAAACAAAATCCCAAATAGTCTCTTTATTTGTTAACCCCCACATTGTTTTGCTAGTTAATGTTAATAAACCAAAAATTTCTATAAAATGGTGCATGAATAAGGACATTGCATATAACTTTTGGAATCGTTGGTGCATGGTTTTTGATAAACCACCCAACAATAATAGTGATCTGTAACATTTTACTTTATTAGAATATTATACATTGAGTTTTTGTTAGGGCATCATGTCAATTACTGTGACATTAAAACCTTCGATGGTGTAGGTGGAGGTATTCCCCAGGATAGACCAGGGGTAGTTAGAGTAGTCCAGGGCCCATATATTCCCCCTCCTCCCCTTTCTCAACCACCTCCAGTACGTCATCTAGATATTATCGAGGATGGAGCCACACAAAATATTTAGGCTATTCACTCTTTGAGTGATCTTTTTGTTTCCCACACTACTATAGTAGCTCAACCACATGCTGGTGATCTTGGCGATGGATCGAGTGCTGCTACATCATCCTCCTTAGGTCCACATCTATGTGTGCCACATACTTGCACTATGTGCCACCATATATGCTTGGGTCCTCTTCTACAACTCGTTGAGCATCCCTTGGACACATCTGATTATGGCCTCCATGATGTGGATGTTATAGGATATGAGATGTAGGAGATTGGAGTAGACCCTATAGAGTCATCTCCTGCTAGAGAGGAGGACATTGGAATAGTTACATAGGTAAGATTTAACTTGTAAATTCATAATTTGCATTTTTTTTTAAAGAAATATTAGAAGAGATAGTATCAAGTAGTAATATTTATTTACATGGTCTCTTTAACAGTTGATGTCTGAGGAGGAGCTTACATAGGTTACTAATAGTACCCTTAGGGCCATTTCATTTGGCCTTCACATGCACGTGGTATATATTTTTGCACTCACTTGTTTACTTTTTTTACTATATACTTGCTTGTCATTTTAATTGTCATCAATGAAATTATATATTAAATTATATGTTTATCTTATTTTCCTCTTGTAGGAAACACCTAGAGCAAGCGAGGTGCAGCACTATCCAAAATTGGGAGGCTCAATGGTAAATAAGGGAAAGGTAATTGAACTCAAATTTGATTGAATTAAGTTTTCTAAGATCTTATAGTGATTATACGTACATCAACATAGATTGGTAGTTTCATATACTTGTCATTTTTATGTACAAGTGGTTATGAGGTACACATCCTTGTTGACAAGTGTCACAACGCCTGATTGAGTAGGTGTTGGAACACTTCAAAGAGTAGGTGTTGAAACACCTCAAGGAGGAGTTGTCAAAACACCTGAAGGAGACAAAGAAAAAGAGATGCCTAAGAGGTATGTGTTTATTTTATTTTGTGTTTGGTAAATATGTTCCTATTACCTACAATTGTATACTAACTTGTATTAATTTTTATGTTTTTGTTGACATATATAGATTGGCATCGCAAAAGTTGATATGATTGGTTCTTTGAGAGGGGTATATTATAGGACTTCTAAGGGCTTGAAGAGATGTATATATGAGGTAATCAAGATTTCAATTATAATTCAATGTATATTGAGTTTGATGTTAATTATTCAATTTTAAATTATATTATATAACTAATCTCAATTATGGTTTGAATTTTTCTTGTACAGTTTCCTTCAGAGCCAAAGAGTGCTTCAAAGAGGCTCCATTTTGATTATCCACCAGTATTTTAGGATGAGATAGACATTTTGGCATGTATATTTTGAATAGATATCAAGATGCTCCATTTTGATGATCCGCCAATAGTTTAGGATGAGATAGACATTTTTGCATATATATTTTGAATAGATATCGAGATGGCACACTACTGAATTTGACCCCAATTTCCGACAGTCGTTCATCAACCTTTCGATGCTGTTTTGTCGGCCAACCGAAGAATCGTAGAAATCAGCGTTGTCACTCAATTTTTGTCTATAGTCCGACAAACTGTAAAATGTCACACTCACAATGCACTCTCATCGGAACCACGATGCCCACTTTGTCAATCGAGCAATGAGTAGTGGCTGGAGCATGGGCGGCATACCTTCGCTAAAGTGTCGAAGCAGTGACATGCATTTTTCGAAACCACAATGATAGTTTTGTCAATCTAACAACACAGAGGACATAGAACACGAGCAACATTCCTTTGCCAAAATGTTGGATTAACAATAGAGGTTTATCGCCATTACGATGAAAGTTTCGACGTATTCCAAATATCAGTGAGAGATCAGAACTATTACAATGATTAAAATTGCTTAACATATTATATCGGGAGGACTAGACTTTGGTCTCAACGACAGTTTCATCGGCGAGATACATATCTTGTCTCATCGACGAAGCACGAGGGAAGCATATCGAAAAGACATGCCATCGGAGTAAGTTCTGAATGTCTACCTGACCAACAATCTAACGCCGATAAGCATACATCGGCTAGTGTCTTGGCGAAATACTTCCGATTGAAATAGCGACAGAAGTTCGTTGAACTCATGACGAAATGGGAAAGTCATTACAATGAAAGTTCATCGGATACATTACAGTGATCAAAATTTCCTGAGAGGATATTTCGGGAGGACTAGATTGTGGTCTCAGCGATGAGGGTTCATTGGCAAGATACACATCTTGTCTCATCGACAAAGCATGAGGGAAGCATATCAGCAAGACATATACGATCGGAGTAAGTTATGAATGTCTACTTGACCCGCGATGTGACACTGATAAGATTACATCGACAGGAGTCTTGGAGACATAGTACATATTGAAATAACGATAGTAGTTTGTCGAATGTGCAATGAAATAGGCAAGTCATTATGATGAAAGTTCGTCAGATATATTGCAAGTTCGTCAGACTCTTTTTGAGGTCCGTCAGACTGTTACAGCGATCAAAATTGCCTGAGAAGATATATCGGGAAGACTGGCCTGTGCTCTCAACGATGAATTTTCATCAGCAAGATACTCATCTTGTCTCATCGATGAAGCATGAGGGAAGCATGTCGAACAGATTGGAAGACTTCATTATGAAAATTTAAATCACAATATGATTAACCTTGTTTGGACAAATGCAATGACATTAGTGTCAAGAGTTAAGAGGCCATTCAACTTTGCATTTCAATAAATTATTGTATGCATTAAGTAATGTTTACAAGGTAGAAAAAGGACAAACATATGACTATTTAAAATATCAAACAACATGTTAGTTTTTGTGTTTAATTAGGCTTACAAAGGTAGGGATTTATCATTTTTTGCATACATCTGCAGTCCAAGCTCTAGGCTTGCATTATTTGGTTACTATGTATGAGAAATGAGCAATGAATAATTGTAGAATATGGAGGCTATGGATTATATTATGATGGCCACATTTGATGTTGATAAAAAATTGGAGGAAAATATAAAACCTATGATAAGTCATGAGATCAAGGGGACTGTCATGGACATCAAGCACAACCTACGAACTGGATTCTAATTTTGCTAAAAAAGAAAAAAATAAAACTAGTGAATATTAAACTACACACTAGAATATAAATTTTTGGAAAATGAGCAATTCGGTGAGAAAGAGTACCTGCAGTGCATCTTGGATACTTAGCTAGTGTACTAAAAAATAGGATTGCAAACCCAAAATTATTCTCACTCTAGAAATTCAATAGAAAAATACAGAATGTTATCCTGGATACTTAGCTCTTAGACAGTCAATAAAACAATATGAGCATGATTATGAATGGTTTTACCTGGTCCCACTCTTGATCTCCATGTTTGAGAGCCTTCTCTTTAAGACCCCATGAATCCACTTTGATCCATTGCTGCCAAAAGAGATATTAATGTGTAAACAAGGAGCCACATTTAGACAAACTGGTTGTTCATTTCTTCTAAGAAATTTAGAGACTACAAAAAGAAGATACTTGATGGGGATCATGTGGGCTTCCTAGAGAAAGCACTACAATATGGCCTCGAGCAGCAATAAAAAACTTTGGATTAGCTTCATAGTAAATCCTAATAGCATGACATTGAAAGTTGCTCAGGTACTGGGTCCTCTCCATTAGATTAAATTAAGGAAAACATTATTGTAAAAACAATATGTATAGAAGAATATGAATGTAAAGGAAAATGGATATTAACAAAACATAAATGTAAATAGAAGTAGTGTGAGAAGAAAATGAATCTAAATTGGTCTTGAAAAAATAAAATCATTTCCAATTAGCATTAAGTTATGCTTACCTTGTACTCATTGCCATTGTCAATCTTGAAGGTTACTTTGATGCCTTCTGCAGAAACTCTCTAGCCACAAGGTAGGAGAAGGCAGGAAAACCAAGTGTATATTGACGACTTCCTGACAATCAAAAAGAAAGAAGCAACCAGTCAACCCTATTAGAATAGAATAATCTTATGAATTAATTTTATTTGTTTTACTAGCTAATGGATAGTGGACCTAGTTCTCTTGAATTGAGATACTACTAAGATGTGTTGACTGGTGTTTTTAGACTACCGATATTCTACTTCAATCTCTATAAGTTACTTTTGTCTTAAATATATTCAAGATAACTCTGCAAAAAAATTCCCCGATCTCTTAGAAATTATGCAGATTAGTTTAATAATACTTATCCATTTTGATATTTTCTTTCAAAAATTCATAGAAAGATATGTAATGCCATATTTGAAACTTACATATTTTAATTTTACTAGTTCTGTAATTATAGTATATGATTCCAACAATTGTGAAACGCATTGGTAATATGCTGGATGAATGAAGTAAACTATGTAATTGGAAGGTGTAAAGCCAAATTCCTTAACCCTTTCCAACATTGTTCTTGCATGTTTTAAAACATGTGCTTTGGAATAGGGCATGAAAATCCATCTAAGTATAATGAAAAGGAGATTTTTGTCAGATATTATTTTACAATAAGTTGAATGAATGTTAGTAGAGATATTTTAGCATGCCTGTAGATGGTACAAAATTTCATGGTTAAGTGGAAGCCTCCCATCAACAAAAAGATCCAAATATCTATGTATCTATCTCAATCGAGCCTCTAAACCCTTTAGAGCTATCAAATTTTCCACTAACCTGTTATGCAAAAAAGTCAAATTTTAGAGACCACTAAAAAAAAAAAAAAAATAGAGCTTTGAAACCAAATCCACACACAACACAATGTTCATAGTGAAAAGTTAGCATTTTCTTTCATCTTTGCATATTGATTTGATGCTTCAAATGATGCATTTATTATATTGAAAAGTGCATTACTTACCTTATTGAGCTTCTCTTTGTTTTTAGAATAGTTTAATATTATCTACTTAACAGGGCCAACCACGTGAAGGTGGAAGCTCATTTGGCCCCTCCCCCTCACATCACTCTCAATTCCCCATACCTAATCATATAACATTAATCATTCATTCATCCATTAATAACATATAACATTCATTCATTCATCCTGCATTAATAACATATAACATTCATTCATTCATCCATTAATAACATATAACATTCATTTTTTTAGTTTTTACATATTATCAAAAATATGGTTGTCATAATATAATTACAATCACTTTTTTTTTTGTTTCTTTTTTGCAGCTAAAAAAAGATGAAGTGGAATATCATTTTCAAAATAATTTGTCCCCCCTTCAGTTGTTTCGAGCTCTGCTTGTGATCTTAATGTATGCCTAGTCATGTACTCACAATGTGGAGGCCACTGCAAGGGTGGGTCTGCTGCAATAGCAAAGAAATGTTAAATTGATATGTTTTATTATTATTGTTACATGCATTTCATTATATAAAAGAACATCAGAGTGGTGCTCTTTACTTGATTGGGCCACATCATGTTCCTAATATTGTCTTATAGCCTCATGTTGAACACCCTCTAAATCCTGATCTAGAGTTGAAACACGAAAGATTACATTAATTAATACACCAAATGCAATTAAATATGTTTAAAAGAACATTAGAGTGGTCCTCTTTACCTGATGGAGCCACGTCATGTTCCTGATCTTGTCTAGCCTGATCATGCTCAACATGTTGATCACGCTCTACATTCTCTAAAGTTGAAACACGAAAGTTTACATTGATTAATACACCAAATGCAATTAAAGATGTTTAATTGTATTAATCCATATTGCATTTTGTATAGCACATGAATACATCTAGTACTAGGATGCACACCATGGCCTTCATCTGCAGGTTGTGCTCCACCCTCACCAGGCTGCATTCCAATGTCATGTGCATTATTATCATTGCTTATCTGTGTAAAACAAATAGGCACATTATTATGGTGGAAATTAATATTGAATAAATTGCACAAGTATTCAATTTGAAATAAGATTTATTGAGTTTATTTACCTGCCTGTTGGATGCAGTGGAAGATTGTGTTTTCCTAGTCGAGACTCTTAGGTGTTCAGTTAGGGCTCCATAGCCTTGGTAGAAGGCAATCTTTAGGTCCTCTTCTATGGGCATCTGTTGAAATCATAGCCCTGCATTTTTGCATGAGATCATGAATTTTGCTTCTATGGTGTGATAAAACCAAAATTGTTTGCAATTTATTATTTGGATGCAATATATCATTTATTGATACTTACAAATCGTGCGGTTAATTTCATATAACCACCAGAGCCAAGTTTGTGTTGCGTATGTTTTTCTAGTCTTGCCTTTGTTGCCTTCGATGTGTCGAGCAACCTATGAAAAATTTGAAATACGTTAGATTATGTAAAAAGAAAGAGTAATCAATATATAATTAAATTGTTGATAGTATCACATACCTTCCATGGCCCGGTGGTGTCTTTCCTTTTTTCTTTTCAGCCTTCTCCTTTCCATCTAACACCAAGTCCTTCCACTCCCTCTCCAAAATCATAGGGGGACGCTCGCACTTTCTGTTCTTCTATAAATGTGACCTATATTGGTCCCTCACATACTTTAGATAGGTACCAGCTTTCTTAAGGACCTTGGTTCGGTTGAATGTTTTATCACCGAACAACACAACTAAACGGTTAATGAGCTCATCTTTTAAATCTTGATTTTGGGCATTTCATCATGTACATATGGTGGGCTCGAAGAGCTTCAGTGTAAGATCACTTAGATGTTTATAAAAAACATCATTTCCTAAAAAATGATCATGGGATCATTAGTCTATAAAGAGTGATCAATAAGTAAATTTCAATTGGATTATATATAATAATAATTAAAACATTTTAAAGTACCTCAGACCTTCTCTATCTTTATGGGAAGGAAATCCTCGATCACCACAAATGTGATCGGCAATGTTCCTGTACTAGTAATATAAGAAGATCTAGGAAATGCTGCTAAAACATCACCAGTAATAGCGGCCTCTATATCCATAGGTATTGATACATGTAGTGGCATGTGTTTGCTGCTAGACAGTGCACTACCGAATGCCTGCATGGTATGTGTTGCTGAAATTTTAGTCAACAATATAGGCACGGATGATGGGGTTGGATGATGTGTTGTATGCCCGGAAAGATCAAGATTGACACTTGTATTGACCCCTAATTCCCGAGCAAAACTTGCAGTACCTTGATCATGGCCAGTAGCATGATGAGGACGCAAATAATCCTGTAAAAACAACACATATTTTAGTTCATGACATAAAAGAGTACAAAATATAAAACCATGAATGAACTTATGTTATAATTAAAGATCGCATGACAGCTTACTTGCAAGTTCTGTGTTCTCTCAAAAAATATTTTAACCCTTTCTCTTAGCTCATCTGTTTGAGGCACTATGAATACCAACCTAAAGATTACTTCATTGCATTTTTTTTGGGCCTTCCTCATCATATTCATAGGGTTTGAGGAAAATGCGATGTCATCATCGCATAATAGTGACTGCACCTCCATATGGATGCTCTCCTATACTGCTAGTGCCTTTCCTCGATCAGCCAATTGCAACAAGAATATTAGAAACATTATCGAAATTAACCCAATAAACTCATGAAAAAAACATAATAATAAAACATTTTGCTCATATCTAATTTGTACAATTACAATGAGGTAAACCTATCAGATAGAAGCACCTGAAGATGGATCACAATTAGCGCTCTGGGCCGGAGCCTTGCTTGTATGATCAATGTCCCAGTGTGACAAAAATTAAATATAAACAACATTACCGAAATGAAACCAATAGACTTACGAAAAAAAACATAATAATAAAATGGTATATTGGAGTCATTAATTGGAGGTTGGGTAAAATGGTATGTAGTACATACCACCCCCATAGTAATTGTGTTTGTATCTAAGCGATTCAAATTGTAATTGATTAGCACCTCTTCCCCTACAGTTATTGATTTAATTGCACATACGAATACACAGTTTCCCTCTCGCGCCTCGAATATACAATTGGGTTGCTTATTTCTTGACCCAAGTCATGTACTATTTATAAACCCTGCAATATTCCCTTATGCTTTTGGCCTCCCATCAATGTACCTAGCCACTCCTTTATTTTTCCCCTTATCTTTTAGTTGTATATAATTTGCTGATAGTGCATACCTACGCATACTTCGTGTATATCGAACCAGCTGCATCCAATCTTTGTAACTGTAATAGGGTCCAACATACTCCATCAACTCAGTAACTTTTTCATAACAGACCTTTATGCCGTCCATGCAAAATAGGACCAAACCATGTAATGACAATGGTGCTATGCAATATATCCTCTCGTTGACACAAAGATCAATGTTTATTGGAGGAAGTTCCTTGGGTACCCATTGTTTCCATAGATGTTTGTACCTTAAGGGACCTCGATGTCACCTATGCTCTCATCATCATAAGAACATGACCCCCCTTCAGTAAGAAAAAATTCCATGCATTTACGAAATTTTCTTCTAATCTTTTGACCTCTAGTTGATCTCCCTCTTTTAGACCTACTACATGTCTCGCTTTCCTCTTCTCTTCCTGAATTTCAATCGCTCGAGGAAGACAAATCTGACAAATACCTATTTGGTGGTACCTGCACTCATAAGGATGTTGGATGAAGTTCTTTCATGGTGATGTGATCCGAAGGTGACATTATGATTAATCTATCATTTCATCGCTAGAATTTGACAGGTTATAAGGTAATCAAGTCTTGATAGATTGCAAGTTATTGTTACTACCATCCAAATTTGTCCATCACAAATCAAATCTACTTAACGTTTTAACTCCCAAACTTTGTAACAAGTGTTAAATGTGACTATGGTCCACCAGTTACACAACCAAGGCATCAAATGTATTCTCTAATTTTAATCAAAGGACTTTTTCTCTTCATTCAAGTAAATAAACTTGAAGGGAAACACCACCAAGTGGTTTATTGGACACCTACATGATTAAAATAGCAGCAAATTTACATTTAATTTCCATATGTCTAAGTGGTTAACGAGGAGGGAGTGTGTACTAGGCCTGGTAAAGTCATCATAAGTTTATGCTTTGGAAATAAAAATTGTTTAAGTCATCTTAAATCTTCCTATGTCTAATTGCTAGGAGACTTTTGGTATGTTTTAAGGTAGGATGAGTGGTCGCATCAATGTTCTAATTCTCTACGACAAGGTTTCAACATCTTCAAATAGTGAAATTTAGTGCTCATGGTCATTTGAAATAACAACATTTTGATTATGTATGATGGTAGGATTTGATAACTTAAAAGAATTGGCTACCCAACAAACTTAAAGTTAAAAGAAACTTTTTCAATTTAAGGGGTTAGCACTTTCTTTCATCTTTGCATATTAGTTTGATGCTTCAAACAATGTATTTTTTATCCCACTTCTATCATATTGTATTCCCATCCCATTGCAATTGTTAGAGGAGTTGATTCCAAAATTTCATATCAGATACCATGTTCTTGAAGCAATTTTCTATGTTTTTACAATTTTTTTGAAGTTCTTTTGTGTTGTATGGATCCATACAAGCTTGAAATGCTCTGAGATCATTGGTGTAGATAAATATATGTGTTCCCTTTCATTTTCATTTGTTTTGAAGTTCTCAATCACTTTTTTGTGGGAGAAAACAATCAAATACAGGGTTTGCCCTGCTGTGCCTATGTAAGGGTTTGTGTGCATCATGGTGGATTTGATGGAGTTTCAAATATTGTTCTTTGAATTCCATTTATGTTTTTCCCTTGTCTTGGCTTGTTACATTGTTTGGGAGGAACCTAAGGTTGGGTTTTACCTTGGATTTCATAAAAATCCTAATGTTCCATGTAAAACCTTGGGTGAGATATATTCAGTCATTACCTTTTTGGAGTGGGTATTAAAATGATTTATGTCTCATTGTTTCATCTAGGTCGGGCCCCTTTTTATAAATTGAGTTAAATATTTTGCCTAACTTTATTACTTCCTAAGTTTAGGCTGGCCCATGCCCTATGTTACTGATATTAGCCCAAACCTAATGGGAGGGTTAATAATCAAAAGAGCTTTTGAAACTTCAACTATAGAAGCTACAAACATGATTGTAAATGTGGCCAAATTGGCACAAAAGATAGCTGAAAGAGAAGAAGTTGAGAAGAAAAGTTTGATGGAGAAGTATAAAAGTTCATTGCATTTAGGGATCTATTAAAGAAAGAAAGTTGGCATTGAATCGATGCCCCAGGGCTGACAGGGGCAATTTTCTTGTGAATTTGTGGTTGTTAAGTCAGGGTTTATCAATTTGATGGATATCTTGGTAGAGTCATGGTGACACTATTTGATGGTCCAATCTCTACTTCGAAACAAAAATATCTCTAACAATTCTAAGAGCTATAATGGGATGGCATTAAAGGAACCTCCATATGAAGGATCTTATAATTAAGGACCTTTGAATTAAGGTCTTCATTTGAAGGTCCTTCATGCCAAGGTTCCTTTTATAAAACATTTTGGACATGAAATATTTAAAATAAAAAATATCTTCATTTGAAAGTCTTGACATGACATCATTTTTGAATGAAGGTTCTTCATTCAAAGGTTATGATGACATCACCTTCAAATGAAGGTTCTTCATTCAATTGGTATTTTGTAATTTTGAATGTGTGATAATAATTTAGGGTTAAAAATAAATCCATTTGAACCTTTTATAAATGAAAGGACATTTGATGCAATCATATGCATTGTCAAACTTTTAACTTAATAGTAAGGGCATCATGAGTAGTTTGTTGGTCCCATTCAACAATCTTCGATGCAAGGATTGAATTGTCTAGAATGTATCTACTATTAAGAAAGCCAATTTGTTTACCTCTATGACTATATCTCAAGCAATAGGTTTTATTGCGATGGCAATGATATTGACAAGGATTTTGTAATCTAGGTGTTGAGAAGCATAATTGGCCGCCATCCTAGGAAAGATTCTTCATTCTCACTTTTAGGTGTTAAAATTTAACAATACGTAGATTGATGAAAGAGCCCAAAGAGCCTTTCTCCATGTTATCCAAGTACACATAGTAGTGGTCTTCTCTTATACGGTTGGACATGATTTCAAGAACTTAGCTAGGAATTATTCATTTAACCTAAGGTTTTCTCATAATGCCATCATTGGAAATTTATGATCAAATTCTTCTATTATGAAGAATTGGTCTATGTGCCTCTACTAATCACTATAAAAATGTGAAAGACTAAGCTATTTTTTTTTTTTTGTCTTATCTTATACCATTTTACGATAATGGGGGGCCAATGTACAAGAAGATCTTTGGAAACTAGGCATGAAAATTGTAGGTTAAAGAGAATGGGGGTGCCAAACTTACAGTACTCATTGTCCCTTGCTCATTGATTTTCCTTGAGTGCCCTCAACCTCATCCTCGGTGCTGGTATTGACCTTGTTTTAGCTCCAAACTCTTCCACAACACTGCTATTGACCTTGTTTTGACTCCTCCAAACTCTTCTTCAGTGTTGGTATTGACCTTTCACTTCTTCAATTTGATGAGCTACAACTTGGTTTCGTTAGGTTTTAGAGTATGTTAATTAAATATAAAATTATGGCGCCATTTAGAATAGTGAATATAAAGCAAGCCAAGCCTATTATAGTCATGAGGGTAATAATAAAACTCCTAGGATACTTTGTGAAACCATTTTCCTTGGTTAAAGGGAGGCCATAAAATATACCTTTAGATTTTTTCAATCTTCAATTATGAGGATTTGCAAGGTTCTTAGCAACATGAGTAATGGAAATGTGTGCAACAAGAATTTTTGAACACACATGGAATCTCCTTGCCAAAGAAAGGGGCTTCATAATTTAATATGATAATTTTTCTTGGCTCTAGAAATAATATGTTTCCTTTAAGAGGAAGGAGAAACCTAAAAGGTAAAAGAGATGCTTAGGAATCTCAACACTTCCTTATGATCAACCCCCTTCTATCAATAGGAATTGAACCATTTGGGCTTGGCTAAGAAGGATTTCCTATAACATTGAGTTTTATGCCACTATATATTTGACCTTAAAGCTTTCCAGAAAATATCTAGGCATTGAATATCCTAAATAATGTCATGTTTGTCCTCCAAGAGAGTGAGAAAGGAGTCATTAGAAAAATGACCATTGAATAGTTGGATTATAGAGTTATGAAAAGTAGCACCTTTAATAAGGTTCCATGAAATACTACTAGCCAAAATATATCCAAAGGCTTCCATACAAAACACACATAAAGTAGGAGCTAAGGGGAAAACATGAAAAATTGAATGAAAACACCCAAAATCCTCAAATTTATATCCATTCATGGTAATAGAAGTATAACCATCATAACCTTTTTTTGAAAAAAGTAAAAAAAAATTGAGGAACAAATCCTAGATGACATAACTAGTCCAATTCAACACCAGAGGTAGCAAGAGATTAATGAAATTGCCACAAGTTTTAATTAGAAGTAAATTGCCATTTTCAAGGTTTAATGCTAGTATGAAATTGTGACTAGCTAAATAGAAAGAAAATTAGAAAATTATAACCAACATTTAAGTGGAAATAATTATAAAATTGTAACCACACTTTTTGCATGGTTGAACCAATTTAAAAATTCAGCCAAAGGTGATAGTAAGAAAATTAAAATGCACCTTTATGAAATATTTAGTCTAAGAGCCAAATTTGGATGGCAAAGTTAGTAAGTAGTGCCGAAAGTGGAAAATTAATCATGAAATCATGGCTAATAGAGCATACAAAATATATTGGAAAAGTCAAGAGAAATTATATCTGCACACAAACACACTCGAAATAATAATTATATCATACAGTTCATTTGGGAATATATTACAATATGGATTTTACAAAGCCTTTCAAATATACCTTCCCATTTGAACTACTATCTTATAAGAATATAACTAATTATTTAATAACAAAAATAAACAAGTTACTAAGGTGAATTTATTAATGTTAATCTTAATATTCCAACACCCTCCCTTAAGTTTTACATTCCTCACAACAAAACATGTTGATTGAAATAAACAATTATATATAGGCTAAGCTAACATCATTTGATTTTTCTTTAAGTTCTCCCTCAAGAACATCATTGGCTCGAGTTATACAAGTCCACACTATGTGATCCTTTTTCTTACAATAATAACATTCATTTTTATTTTTTAATTATTATTACCTCATGAGTATAATACATTCTCATGTTCAGAATCAACTTTTAAATCTTTTCCATTCTTTTTTATTCTCCTAATAGGGCCAAAATCACATCTTCTTGTGTTTGAGAAGTTATTGGACTAAGCATAGAAATAACATTGTTGTATTTTCAAACTATTTAAAAAAATATCCTTAGCATCTTCATCATCTAATAGAGCCTTGACTTCTACCAGTTGTTTAATGAGAGATCTCAAATTTCTTATGTAATTAGACATAGTGATTATATCTCTCATTTTGAATCTAAATAGTTGAAATTAACTATTTTTGCTCCAAATATTTTATTGAAATTATCCCAAATTTCCTATGATGATTTATCTAAATCTATATAATAAAATTTAATGTCAGAAAGGGAAAGACCAATAATATATTTGACTTTATCATCTCGTTTATGTCATTCCATGTAAAGAGGGAAACTCTTTAATTCAAAATATCGACAATACTTTAAATAAATTCATTTATATTCAAAAGAAAGTCGAAACTTCATTCCTTAGACTACATAAAATCCAAACGGTTTCAAAACAATGACTTCAAGTCGATAAATAGATTCATAATATTCCTAGCTAAAATTGGTTTTAACTCCAAGTTCCATTTTACAATTGCATTCAAAATTGATTGTGAAGTAATTGTTTCCAAATTGTAAACTGTTGTTTTTGTTTTCAAATTCCATTTTGAATGTATTTTTTTTTCTAATTTATTTTCCAATAATTTAGAATACAAGCATTATTATTTTCAACTGAAAACAATAGATTTAAAAAAAGAAATAATAAATTGAATAAAATCAATTTTCTCACAATAATATTTAAATTGCCATTTAAAACAAACATATTCTTTTTCACAATTTTGTTCAACAAATGTATATCCATAAGAATAATTAAAGATTAAACCATTTAATCATGCAAATTACGTTCCAATTATTTAAGTGGTGTGTGAGATTCCATCATCCTCATAAATGTCTAATGGCTAAAATGACTCTACCTGAACAATGTTCTCGCCTACATTCTCGTTCACCTGCTCCTGCATTCACTTGCACTCAATTTCTCATCAGCAATGACAATCCCCGAATTTCATAATAATAAATTCAAAATCATTTCATTTGCATTTAAATTTCAATTTCAATTTCAATCTATATAATCATCTAGTATACTAGTCCCACTAGACCTTGTACTGAGTACTATCCCAGTTATTGCTAGTCTATAAGCAACTAGATTCATGACTTCTAGTACATCAAAGGGTCCCACAAATCTTGTAGCCAACTTTGATGATTTCCCAAAATACGTAAGATTTACAAAACATTCATTCTATATAGTAATCTTGTCTTTTCTAGACCTTGCTTCAAGTTTCCTTACTATCACATAGGGAAACCTCGTATGCTTCACACATACTTACTCTTCGAAAGAGCTTTGTTCTATAAATACATTCAATATATAATAAAAACTATACTTAGTGATCAGAATTCATTGGTCCATGAATTTATCCTTAGTATAACCCAAATGGAAGAGGAATGTCGATGTATTGTACACTACATCATGGGTCCAATCCTTTCCTTTGAATTTACACTTTTATACAACTCATAACCCATGTCCATCCACCACTTACACATTCATTATCCTTACCATAAAGTACTTTCCCTTAATTACTTGTCCATCTCGAGCATAACCTTGCTCCTAGACACTTATAAATTTTGATACTGCTCCACACTTAAGCTTTGCTATCAATTAATTTTCATTGATCACTTCGTTCTATTATTCCTTTTTGACATTTATCAAGTCTATGATTATATCCAAGCCTTTTTTCAGTTTTAATAGAACTTCCATTCTCTCCATATAATTGTACAAACGTCACTTTTAGAAGTTTACAATTCATTCAGGATTTAGTCCACCATTTTACTTATTTGACTAAAATAATACATATAGCACATTTATTCAAATGAATGTCTAATGGTATGATTTTAGTTTATACAACCCTATCATCATTTGCTAAACTGAAATAACCTTTCAGGTTTACTAAGCAACTACTTCTCCACAATATATCATTTAGGATCAAAATCCTATAAGTCGAGTTTCCAAAAACTGTTGGTTCTTTTGATGAGTCTATCCACCAGAAAATTATGTTATTCTACTAAAATCAAAAAATCAATTTGTCTTGTGTTCTACCAATTTCCCTCTAGAATCTCAAGAGAGTTACATGTCCTACCAATGATGAATTTCGGTCTTCATTTCCTGGCATACTAGATATTACCTTGCTATATTCCGTGCAGCTTCTTACTCTATCTTTTTTTTTTATAGTGGATCCTCAACTGACAATTCCCTTTGTCATTATGATGTCCTAACTCTGACATTCTTTTCCCTGTTCCATTAGCAAATGTTCCAAATTTTGGACACATAGGTTCTTTTATATCCAACAATAGTCTATCCTTTGACTAAGTGATAACCTATTATGATCTTACACCATTATTAATCTTCCTATAAATGGTTATAGGTTTTGCAGAGATAATTCCCATTTATCTCAGGACATCCATACCGTGGATTTTCTTTTTTCCTTAGATTATTTTCAAAGATGCAATTCATATTTTAACTCAATCTAATTTCCTTGATTTAATCTGGTACTAATTTTTGAGTATTAATCATTGTTCAATCACGTTGATCTCCAAATAATAACAAATTTAATTGCATATCTAATCTTCAAGCATTAACATTTAACTCCATGATTTCTTAATTATATAGGAGAGTCTTAACTTCAATATATCCCTTTTGAGCACAAGTAACAATTCTGATGTTCTTCTTCGTAAGATTTTCAGCATTTCTTGCTAAGTAAAAATTCTATGATGTTCTATCATGACAATAGATGCTTCCTTTTGAAAGTGTTTCTCTTCTAATAAAAGAGCTACTTAAAGTAAAGTCTTGTCAATAATACGACTTCCTTTAACTTACTAGTAATCCCTCCTATGCTTATATCCTTATAGAGTTTCATTAACTCCAATGATATTCAATCACATGGGAAAATCTTAAACCCAATATTCCCTTCCAATTCTTAGGATGGAATCCTTAATTATTGACTAGTTTGATTGTTTATAGATTTCCCCACTCTATATGGCAATAGTCAAGATCCAAAGTACAACTCATTCAAGTTTAATTTCTACTTATAGGTGTTAAAGAGTAATCCAGTACATAATCCAACTTAATAGGTTTTAGTCTCATCATAAGATCTCTCTCTTCATTGAATGCACTTCTTGTCCCAATTAGGTTATCTTTAACCTGAGGTTTCATTCAAGAGTAAAGTAGCGATTAGGTGATTTAATCATTCTCATTAAGATATTTTGGTGTGGTTCACATAGCGTCACATCTTACTTTATTTTTCACTCCATCTCAATGGCTTAAATAGCCAACCTTTTCCTGCATTCACTTGCACTCAATTTCTCATCAGCAATGACAATCCCCAAATTTCATAATAATAAATTCAAAATCATTTCATTTGCATTTGCATTTCAATTTCAATCTATATAATCATCTAACATAAACATTGAAATTCTCATGATTAATAATCGAAATAAAATAATTCAATACGTGACATTCCAATAACTTATTTGAATTTGTAGGTGGTGTTTTGTTCCCATGCATGATTCTCTATTATTCATTTATTGCATTTGCATTTTTGTTTTCCAAGTATGAAATTTAAAACATTTTTTTTGTTTAAAAGAATCTTTATCTGAAAAATATGAACTAAAAATATTTGAAAAGTTTAATGTCAACCTTATCACTCTAAAAAGTACAACTTAAACATCCCTTTCAAACCTTGTAACCAGTTTTGAACCACTCTCCAATTCATTTTTCCTCATCACAAACATTGACACCATTTTACTATTCTAAACAACTTATTGAATCCTCTTATGCATCAAACTTATTTAATTGTTTCAAAAAAGACAAAAAAATAAATTTGAAAATATGACTTTTCAAACTTCACACTTCCTTCTTATTATTACCAAATGCCATTATTTTAAATGAAGAACACATGAATGTTATAAATAAATTATTTCTATAAGAAAAAAAACCATATATCTCTTTTGAATGACCAACTTAAAGTAGATTTCAAATAGAAACTTGGCTGTTGTATAGAACATTGAAAAATTAATAACAAAGAATAAGAAAAACTACTACAAAGACCTAGGATAGGCTAGAGGCCCATAGTAGAACATTCATCACAAACCAACTAGCCTTTACAGTGATTTTGCACTTGTTGATTCCTTAAAGAAAACCTTATCCTGAGTATAATCCATCATAGTCACATATGATCACATCATTCTTGACCATTTGATATCATGCAAAACCTCCAAAATCTAGTATTCAAATAACTCATATCATTGGCAAGAGAAGTTCCATCGAGGTGAAATGAAAAGGTCATATTGTGCATATAGGTCTCATCGATGAAGTTCCATCAGCAAGAAACATGTATTGTCTCACCGATCAAAGCACAAGGAGTTGTATTGGCCAGACCAATGCCATCGGAGTAAGATCCCTAAGTCAGCCCGAGTGCATTTGTTTCATCCAGCTTGATGCGAATTTAAATTCTAACCTCCGATCCTTTCCTTTCGTCAGATCATCGAACAACTGCCTTCAAAAGGCTGATGTAATCTCCATCTCAGCACCAAGGGCCCACCACATTATGCATCACCAAGGAAAGACATGTGGCGCTCACCCGTGATATCGCAATCAATAAACACCTTGCATCTTTGTATCACACGATGGCAGGCAACCATTGATCTCCACCATCGGCAATCGTGTTCATTCATAGCAATCATCAGCACTGAACATAACCATCAAGCAACTTTTCATCAAGATTATAACATCACCTTCGATCTTGAGCACATGCATCTCGCAACTGCTTTAGTAACCTGTCATATAATGTATTAAAACTCGACATAAATATTAAAGCACTTTGATTATTCCTTCGGCACCGCCAGCTGAGACACGTGGCACTCGCCCGCGATATCGCAATCAATAAACACCTTGCATATTTGTATCATGCGATGGTGGGAAATCGTTGATCTCCACCATCGGCAATCGTGTTCATTCATAGCAATCACTAGCATTGAACATAACCATCAAGCAACTTTTCATCAAGATTATAACATCACCGTCGATTTTGAGCACGTGCATCTCATAGCCTCTTTAGTAACCTGTCATATAATGTATTAAAACTCAACATAAATATTAAAGCACTTTGATTATTCCTTTGGCACCGTCGACTGAGACACGTGGTGCTCGCCCATGATATCGCAATCAGCCGAAACTTAGTGGTGAGGTCATCACAGGATTGCAAGGAACAGTCAAGATCAACTGATGGATGATCGACGGTCATTAAAAAATCGTTCCTTGCAAAAAATAAAACAATTATTAAAGGGACAATAATTTTAAAGTGTAATAAGACAAAATATTAGTAAATTAAATTTATTTTAATAATTATTTGTAATTATTAAAACTTAAAAAAAATTAAAAATTAAATCTAAATTAAAAATTAAAATATAATAAACTAAATGTAAATTCAAAATATATCAAAATCTAAATATTATTAAAAATAATTATTTTTTAATAAATAATTAAATAAAAAGGTAAAAAATAAACTTACTATATTAACAAGAAAAGATAAACTTGGGGTCTAATCGGATGTGACAGGGCTCAATAGTAGAGGGCAAGATGTAAATAAATTGAACAAGTTTCAAGGCAAAGGCAAGATTGAGTGGATCTCAAAATACTTTGCATTAATCATGCCCGGTACCTCGAACAAAGCGCCCACAAGTTTACATGCTCCAATTGCCAGGATCATAGAAAATTAATCATGAAGACTGCTAGCCACTGCAGTTAAAAAAGGACAGCCTGGGTCATTTAAAACATAATGTCTTTGCAGGAATAGTGTTTACGTGCAGAAGCTCAGGATTTTTACTTGGTAATAGAAGTAGGCGATAAAGGGATGGAGACTCCTCTGGCCCTGGACATCGACAAGCAAATGCAAGCATTCCAAGGAGAAGTGACAAACCAAAGGCTGAATGGGCTACTGGCCTTGTCCCACCCGCTGATACTCTAGGCAACCAAGAAGGTTGTAGGACCGGAGTTCCTGAAAGCATATCACAGGTTCTGGTCCAATGCAAAAATACCAGCAATGTTTCTGGCGGTGCTCCTCCACATGGGTGTACTGAAGGAAATCGCACAGAAACTGACCCAGATGGTCTTCATTCATGCATGGCTGGGAGGCATTGATGTAGCCTTAGATAATGTGGACAAAAATAATCTCATCGCAATGCTCCAGAACTACTATGTGTTGAGCATACGAGGAAAGGAGGTCATGAAATTCCCTCTAGTCAGGACAATTGACCCAGAATGGTTTGAAAAATGATGGGATGAAAGGGACTGGAGCATCACCTTCCTGCTCAGAGAAGCCAAGCTAACCACCAACCAACCTCGTGGCTAGGTAATGCGATATGTGCAAGAGGAAGGGCTGGCAGAAGAGTTAGCATCAGGAGACGACGTCGACTGGTACTTAGGTTCCGGGGAAGAATGGATACTACTCGATTCTAGGGACCCAGAGGAGAAAGCGAAGGGGCTAGCTCACTAGAACTGCAGAGCAGACTGCCCAGTGATTGTTGATTACGTTGCATACAAGAAGCGGGTGGAATCGAAAGTCTCTGAGGATGAAGACTCCGAGGGAGGAATGGAAACCTGACTCAACCCACCGTGCCATGGTCTTTTCTAAGCTTGTGCATAATATTAATGAATTGTAAGGTAGTGTAGATGTTTTAGTCAATCCCGCCTCTGAATTGTAGTGCCTGTGCATTTTCCCAAGCTTTTTGTATATATTTAGTTAAATCTCTATAAAACTTGAATCGTAGTGCATGTATTGAGTTAAATCTTTGAATCAAACTCCATATGAATAGAGTTTAATTTGTCAAAAATGTTTTCATTTGAATTGCATGTGAATTCACTAAGAGCATTTTAATCAATTTTCACATCTCTATAAAACTTATCATGTTCTATCTTATATTTCAATGCCTTGTACACCCTCTCTCTATTGACTATAAAATTGTAATTTTTTCCATGTTGGTCCTTCCTTCGAACAATAATAATTGGTAAATCTTTTATTCGATGTGGTAAAATTTTAGCTATTTCTCTTACTTCTTGTGGAAAACTTATGGTATGTCCTTTATATTTGTACTGACCTCCAGTTGCATGTGTGACTTGAAGTATTGGATTTACATGCCCTATCAACATTTCCTCAATTTTTGTTAAGTTTGCAAGTTCTAATGGTTGTGGGACCAGGATTCATATTATTTAATGTCAAAAATTGATGTTCATATTTCTCTTGTCGACATCTATTGCAAATTGGGCCTTCAAGAACTCATACAACCTTCATTGTAGGGTAAATTTCTTGAAAAATGTAACACATGCTTGGTACTGCAAGTTTATCTAGACCATGTCGAAATATAATTTGTAAATCTTTCAAATCAATTTGCAAATTTCTATTGTTATTGCATGTACCTAGATCTCTTTCATTTTGTCTTCTTTGTAGTCATCTTCGTCTTCTCAATTGAGAGGTTAACTCCTATTATGGACTATTATTTTCTTCATGATTTTCAGTTTCAACGTTTATTGCATCTTGAACTCTATTATCTGGTGTTTGTAACACACGATCTATTGTAATTGAATTCATTCCTTCAAATTTACCCTCTATATTCTCATGAGATTCATAATTCCTTTCAACTAATTCACAATTGCATACTTGTATTTGTTGTTTTTCTATCTCATTAAATTGGTCTAAATGCTCATTTGTTTGTAATCTTCTTAATATGTATTGCTCATCTTTAGATTCTCATACACGATGTATTCTTCTTTTTGTAAATTATTCATTTATTCGCATCTTTGTCTCATGTAATTTTGAGCATATTCTCTTCGTTGTTCTTCATTTTCAAAATTTAATATTGGGCGAGGCATCCTAAATAATTATTTAAAAGTAAAATTAAAAATTAAAAAACACTATAAATATGAGAAATTTTACTATACACTAATTTCATAAAAAAAGACATCACAAAATTAATACATATTTATTGATGAATCTTATTTATTTATAATTAATAATTAATAATTTAATCTTCTTAATGAAAAAATATGTCTTCTAAAACCAATTGAAAAATAAAATATATGCAAACTCTTTTGTAACAAATCAACTAGCATGCCTATATTTTAGAAATATATGTAAAGTACACCGAGATATATCCTTCTCAAGGCACCTATTTTTAATCAATTGAACCTTAACTCAAATTGAAGCTTAACCCTAACCATAAAGCTATATACCCTATTCATAACCCTATTTAAAGGTTCGAATTACTAGCTCATAGATAAGGACAAATTCCCTAGAAGAGTGTCTTTCAAGTTTGAAAAAGTGTAGTTGGAAAATCCAAACTTCGAAATGGTTGTCACTAACTCCTAGCTCACCCAAACAATTGATCATATCACTAAGATGTGCATGCTCAACATAAAGTTAAAATTCATAAAACTTAAACTGAAAGAGTGGAATATCCAAATCTTTAGAAACGTTTTCAGAGAAATAATCTTCTTGAAAATAGAATGGCTAAGATCCAAAAAGACCTCTCAAATGATTTTTCTTACATCCTAATAGAAGAAGAGAGGATTCTCATAGTTCAATTGGATGGTGTCTACAGTTTTGAATAAATCTACTGGAGACAAAAATCAAGGATTAAATGACTTAAATAAGGTGTAAAACCAAGTTTTTTCATTTAACATGCAAAATGAGAAGGCAAAGAATAATAATATGAAGATTGAAGATGCTTATGGATAAATTTTTGATGATCTTGACACCATAAGTTTAACCCCTAATTGAACCCTAACCCTAATATTAATAATAACCATAAGTTTTTTGGTAGATTCAATAGCAACCATAATTGATCTTTATACTTAACCCTAATTTAGCCCTAATCATAATCTTAATCGCACCCTAACCCTAATCTGAATTCAATTTCTGCCCCAATTGAAACACCAACCCTAACTTTAACCATAATTGTAACCCAAATTGTAACCCTACCCATAATCTTAATTTTAACCATATTTTTTAACCTTAATTCTAACCATAATTTTCTTATGACTCTGACATAACCCTAACCTTGATTGTAAACATAACTCTATCCCTAACACTAACTGTGATTATAACTATAATTGTAACTCTTCTTTTTACCCTATTTCTAATCCCAACCTTAACCTTCACCATAACCCTAACCCTAACCATAATTTTAATATTTTTTTAATTATAATACTAATAAGTAGGTTTAAAATTATAATATTAATAATTATTATTATTAAATTAAGGTTCTAATTAATTATTTCAATTATATTTCTAAAATTAATAATTATAATAGTAACTTTGATATATAATCGTGAAATTAAAATATTTCAAAATAATTATTTAATAGGATTAAAGTTATAGTATATTTTGATTAGATCTCTTTTTATCTAAATTTGGGTTAATTTTTTTTCTTCGTTGATTTTTAATTAGACTTTTTTCTTTAATTACATTTTTTGTTTTTTCATATCTTTTTTATTGGTTGTGCAATTATGTGATGTGAAACATAGATTTTTAATCTAAATTTGGAAATATCATATCTTTAAACATTAAAAGTAAATTTTTTAAATGAATTTATTTGGAAAATAACTTATAATTTATTAATAAGGTTTTAATAATTTATAAATTTTTATTAAGAGTTGATTTTAGATAAATTTAAAATTTAAAATCATTTCAAAATTTTGAATCTTATTCATATAACTAATATTAAATTTAATATTATAGCATGTTAAATCTAATATTGAAAAATAACATAATAGTAATTTTTATTTGAAAAATCTATATATTCAAAATATGGTTTATTTCAATGCTTTTTAAGTTGAAAAGTTGTATTAGATTATAATTTGTTATTTGCTTAGCAACCAAAAATAAATATGAAAATAAAAATATATATATATATATTTGTAGAGGATACAAGAAAGAAAAAAGTACATTGCTCATTCCTTATGATTTTGCAAAGTAAAATGGGAATTTGGAAATTTTTGATCTAATATTTTTTTAATTATTATAATTTTCCTATTTCTAATGCATATGAGTGGGATGAGTGCTAAAATTTGATTGCTGAAACTTTATTATTTTCCAAAAACTTTACTTAAAAATCACCTTAATCTAATTAAATCAAATCCTAGAATGCATATATATTATAAAATTATATATTTGATATTTATGTATATTTATTATTTGATAATATATTTATTTATAATTATACAATTTATATCATATGTAATTTTTTATATAATAATAAATGTAATTATATTGTATATAATATAATTTGGAAAAGCAACTTATTAAAAAAATACTTAAAAGGATTCTACGACGAGATTAAATCAACTGTAATCCATTCCTTGTAGTGAACTCTTGATCGTTGATTTCATAATTGGCTTTGGAATTCTCAAATAGGACACGCCTTCAATAAATATAATTAAAATAATAAATTGAAATATATAAAATAATCTAATAACAAATTCAAATAAATAATGTATTTTTAATATATTATATTATTAATTTAACAAAATATTATAATATTCTAACATATATACTATATGTAACATATATAATGTATAATATATAATTTTAACATCATATTATAATTATAATGTATATACAATATAATATGTAACATATATAACATCTAATATATAATATAATATATTAAAAATAAAATTATAATTTTATATTTTAATTTTAAATTATGTAATATATTATCTTTTAAAATAATTTAATATATTTTTAATATTATATTATTGAATATTTTTATAATATATTATATTAAATTAACATCTAATATAGAAACACTTTCAGCATAAACAAAAACCCCAACCTTAGGTTTTTTCAAACAATATGAAAGACGAGAGACATAAGGCAAGATAAAATGGAATTCAAAGAGAAAAAATTTGAAGTTCCATCAATAGTCACATGATATGATCACATCATTCTTGACCATTTGATATCATGAAAACCTCCAAAATCTAGTATTCAAATAACCCATATCATCGGCAAGACAAGTTCCATCGGGGTGAAATGAAAAGGTCATACGAAGCATATAGGTCTTACTGATGAAGTTCCATCGGCAAGAAACCTATCTTGTCTCACCGATCAAAGCACAAGGAGTTGTATTGGATAGACCAACACCATCAGAGTAAGATCCCTGAGTCGACCCGAGTGCATTTGTCTCACCGATGAAATATCATCGCCAAAACACTCACCTTGTGATATTGGCATAATGTGTCCCCGACAAAAAAAATGTTTAATGAACGTTAGTCAAGTCTGAATAAAAGGATCACCCAAAGTTTCAATTGTCTTGCTGATAGAACATTTGATGTGATAGTGGGTAAATTCGAATATCAGCTACGCTCGTCTTCAAAGCTAGGACATTAATGGAGGTATTACTGCCAAATGTGTCGATGATTTCCTGAATTGAGAAAAGAAATTGAAGGAATGGACGAAGGGCCAAAGGATCTTGCGGTCAAAGAATTCTAAATAAACTTGTAAGTTCCTTGCAATTAAATTTCTAGTTTTGTGATTCATAAAAATGGAAAGCACTAGCTTAGGAAAAGAAAAAGGTTGGAAATAGAGTGAGTGTAAAAACCCTAGAGGAAAAAAGAAAAAAATTGAAGCAGAGAAGGAACTGGGGGTAGCTGAGAGGAAGTTAAATCAGGACTTAATTGATCAATTGCCCGACTCAGGACCTAAGGCCAGGGCGATCTGTACAACTAAGAGCAGAAGTGGAAAAGTTAGAGGATAAATGCAAGCATATACAAGAAATATGGACCCCAATTAGGGGATATGAGTTGTTTATTTTTCATTACCAATGAAGGAACTGATACGAACCAGTGTGCAATACTTGGAAGTTAAACCTAGGGAAACTAGTCTACCCCAATGTATTTGTAAATTTAGAATTGGTGAAAATGCAAGCTGCCAATTATAATCCAAAATGTAAAGCTATTTGTGATCCATCAAGTAAACCATTTATACATGTATCTGAAGCTACCATCTGTGAGGTTTTTAACCTAGAGGGAGTGTGTGGTGAAAAAATTGTACTTGAAGAGATGGAAAAGGAATTCTGGAGGATAGATACTTTGTACAAGGGTTGGAGGTTGCCACTACACAGGTCTAAGAAAGATGGTGTTTCAGTTCCACTGAATGACAGTGATGGTCCCCCATTCCATGTTGATTTGTTTGAACCCTACATGAGGTACACATATTTTTCAGTGTGTCAAGTGCTAGAAACGGAGGCCCCTGAGCACATGTCAATTGTACCCATGGTAATTGAAGTGGACATCCAATGTCACAATTCAAGGTTTTTTTATTATGCTTCACACATCTTTAAAGTACTTGATTTAGGACTGATGGCATTAAAAAGTGGAGCTCCTATCTTGCACTTGGATGCTTATTCAATCCTAATGCATATGATACTTTATTATGGACAAGAATTGCAGATGTGGCCTGAAAAACTAAGGGTTGTACAATTTGATAAGGAAGGAAGCTTATTACCAATACAGCTCTGGACTGCGACCTGGGATTGTAGATTTGCTAATTCTTGTTATCTACATTTTGAAGAGTTTTTTGTGAAACCAACGCACAGATTTTACAATCATCATTATGAATACTCATTGACCGATGAAATAAAAAGAATTTAAGGCCTAAGGATTTCCATGGACCTATCAACCACAACTGGAGAGACTGGTACTATCTAGAAGATGCGACCATGATAAGAGTATATGGATTTGAAGATGGACCCTTCATTCTACCCAAGATGGTGCCTGATAGGATTGCATATTTGGAGATTGCTAGGCAATTGGACTTTTCAGATGTTATGAATCTGATTTCTTTTGGAAGAAGGCATTTATGCCTAGTACATTATGCTTCAGTGATTTCACTGTATTAGCAAGGGATGGATATGACATGGTTCTCAAAAAATTACTGCAATACAACATGAAGAAGGGTCCACTATGAAAAGGATTTGATCCAGAAGGGTATATTGATTTTGCCAAAAATAAAATGAATTTGGGAGGATACAATCACATACCCTATCTGTATGATGACTTGATCAAGAATTTGGAAGCAGAGGAAGCCGAAAAATTTCTTGATGAGTATGATAGGGGATTGCAAGATATAGAACTATTATCTTCTAATGAAGAGGCATCTGGTGATGGTAGGCATCGCAATACAATTGATAAAATTTCTAGATTGAGAACTCAAGACTACAAGTATATTGCCAAGAAACCAAATGTTGAAGGGAGTGCAACTAGTGACACAAGGCAGATATCATATAAATCATTTGTGGCTGATGATGAATTCATTAAAACCTCTGAATTTAAAACCTTTTTGTGCAAAATAAAAGGAAAATCAATAAGGGAACCAGTGGAGAATATTACACCAAGTAATGAGGAACAACTATTGAATAACTTAAAATCAAGTGTGGAAGAAGAAATGAAGAGGTTAGCCCCTGAAAAAGGAAGGAAATTATTAGAAGATGCATGTGTCATGATCTTTCTTGGGTTGGATTTAAACTCTACTTTGGTTTTTGATAGTTTTCTGAAGAATAGTAATGCCACACATAAAATCACTCCTGAGGGGGTAACAAAGATCTATGTAGGATCTAAGTATAACCTTGATGAGGGATCACTTATGATATGGGCCTTGTATCCTCCACATAATAAATCTATTATAATCGATACTGAAAAGGATTTTGGACATGTAATGACGTTAAAAGTTGGTGAGGTTGATCCAATAGCTAGAGCGAAAATTGGCATTAATGTGGCCAAATTAAATAAAGACAAAATCCAAAACCTAATCAAGGAAAAATAAATTTATAAGATTAATAATGAGATACTACTCAGACAAATTGATCACTTGAAGGACATGATGGGAATCACGCTGGGATCCGCAAAGAAATTGACTCATGGTGAAATCTCCCAGGCAAGAGACCAGTGGGAAGAAACAAAAGTGTACTCATGAGGTAAATGTGATGCACTCACTGCAATAATAAGGAAGGGGTAGACCAAATTAATGAATTGGTTGAGTAAGCTCTAGGGAACACATTCAAACAATTTTACTGCACTACAAGAACACAAGAGGATAGATGGCAGGATCCGAGAAAAGTTCCAGGAAAAAAAAAAAGAAGGGATGCTCCTGATAACAGAGCTATTGATACTAGAAACCATTTTATGAAAAAACATAAAGACTTCCATGATGAATTGCAAGGTGATGAGCAGAGGATGATCAATGTCACAAAAATGGGAGTACCAATGTTGTTAGAAGATGAAGGGGAACTAAAGGGAAAATACAGATGGATGAAGGAATGTGAGACAATGATGCAAACAATTCTGGAGACAGCCATAGGAAATGATTTAACAATGGATGGGGCATGTGAACAAAATGAGAAGATGTTCAAAATGGAGATAGCCATAAGGAATGCACTGAAGGATGCTAATACACACAAGCGGCCAGCTTACCGAGATTATCTATCAAACATCTATTTATGGCTTAATAGAGCATAATTTCTAGTTTGTTATTGTTGTTAAGAAAAAGACATTTCTGAAAGGACCCACCCTTTCACAATTTTCATATATTTATATTTGTTTCATAATGTAAAACAGATATAGGCGGATAGGAGAAAGATACAGTAGATAGTTTGCAATGAAACTTTCTTTTAAAAGACTCAGATGCATGTATGAATTTTGATGAAGTTAATGAAGATGTCTCAACTTGTGGCTTAATCTTGGTATCAGCTATTTGTGGAATTATACAGTTATCTAGTTGTCTCCATTTTGATGCTTTTATGTTGTTTAAATTGATATATCAAGTGCATATATATTTAGTTTACCGATACACATTTGTTGTATTTGTGTGATGTGATTATTTGGTTCTTTCAAGTAAAGATTGAACCCTTCTAGTCAATCACAGTAACTGAAGAGTGTTAATTGGATCAATAAGAAGAATCACATAACTAGGATTGTCATTCTATCTCAAGTAGAGTTTGTCAGTCATTTACTTGCACATTTATACAAGTTAAAAACTACATCTATGTGCCAAACTGTTTGAATTATTGCCATCATAGATTACACTTTTATAGATCTTCATTAGACTCCATACACCCAACAAGGCACTGGTCTCACGCTTTCATCTTTTAGTTTATCCATTTAATTTTTTACATCTGTTAACTGAACATATTCTAATATAATTCAAATATAATTAAAATTAAAAACATCATAAATTAATTATGTAACCACATAAGTCAAATATAATTCGATCAAAAAATTAATATCAAATAGATAATACAATCACACAACTCATACATTTCAATGTCATTGATCTTCTTCTTCATCCAACTCTTTGTCTGTATCATCTGATCCAGATTCAACATTGTAAGGATTGGTCATATCATCATCATTATCATTGATATCAATTTTGATAATGTCATCATCCACACAGATATCATCTTCATGAACATTAACTCCTACATCATCATGATCTAGTTCCTCCTCTTCGACATCTTCATCAGCCACATCATCAACTAACTGTTGATCTTGATCATCATCTACATCATCTTCTATTTCTTCAGTATCTTCTTCTTCCACCACATTATACTTTATCGGCCTTCCTCTTGGATCATGTCTAACAACATATGACCAACCCGCTTTAGCTGGAACCTCTAAGTAAAATACCTGCTCACATTGGCTTGGAAGAACATAGGGCTCATTTCCAGCTCGCTCAAAATACCTTGTATTAACCATGGTAAATCCATTATCATGTTCAATAACAGTTCTCTTGGGATCATTTTCATTCAATCGTAGCCTGTACCTTAGGATGACGAACATAACTAATTTGAAGGACTTAAAGTCACACTCAAGTATATCATCCAAAATCCCATAGTATTGATTTTCTGAGACTTCTGGATGTATGTTGCTTCTAGATGAAACATTAGTCACCTAGAAGACTGTAGTTATCCCAAAATCACAAGTTTTCTTCATGTCATCCAAATTTTTGATTTGAAATTTACGACCATTGCACCACATAGCCTTGTAGTGTTTCACCTTCAATATGTCAAACATGTAAAACTTATTGCAATATCGTCAGTTGATAAACATATTTATTCTTGGCCAAATGTATGTAAAGAAAAAAATCTCAACATATATATACATCAATATAATTGAAAATAATTAAATAATATGGGCAATTAATATATTTATACGTACCTATTTATCTCTTAAACCATATGCTAAATCAATTTCCCTTGGTGTAACATTGGAATCTCCATTATGATGAGCTTCTTTAACCAATGAAGGCACACCTTCCCATGTTAATGTACGACCAGATTGTTGACATCATTCAATCCATACCGTCATCCAATCAAGATTGTTTGCGACATACAAATGTAGTGCATCCCACTCTCGACCAACTGTATAAAAAAAAATTGAAATTCACAAACGATGTATAATTAGTTAATTACCACAGTATACGACCTTAATTTATAAATGATGAATATTGAAGATTAATAATTAAATAAGTACAATATACATAAAAACCAAATGTAAAATTTATTATAATTAATCTCCATGACCATCTTATAATTACCTATCACTTTCCTCAATCTACCTTTCCCCATTAGGTACTCCCCTTCGAATTTGTTAATGGAGTTGGGATCCCAAATGCGATCTACATGGATCTTTGTTGCAAACTTAGGAAGATATTCAGTAATGTACACCATGGTCTGGTATACCATATATCCCTCCACCATAGAACCCTCATGATGTGCTCTTTGTCTAACCAAAGCCTTAAAAACTTTTGAGTGCCTCTCAACCATCCACATTGACGTTGTGTGTACAGGTCCACACAATTCAATCTCCTCAACTTGGTGTATGAGCTAGTGTTCTTGTGCATTGAAAAATGTCAAAGGTATACACTTTTTCATTTCACACATTAGACGAGGAATTTTTCTCTTCCAATAATTTATATCTTCTTTATGGATTGCTTTAGATGACAGCCATCTACAAGTGATTCAAGGCACAAATATATTAACGAAATTTAACAAAAATATACAATGAATTGAACAAATATCGCTACTTACCTCATGTATTTTCCAAGATCATATATAACTTGCTTGACATTGATGTCGAAGTTTTCTAGGAGAGATAGAGGTAGAATGTACTGCAACAATTATAAAATGATCTTTTTATTAATATTTTTCCAAAAGTAGTAAACATAATACATTGAAAAGTACATGCAATATACAAATATATATATAATATACTAGAATAATTACCTTAATGAAGGTATGCCAATCATGCATTTTCATCCCTAACCCAAATTCACCTTTTTCTGTTATGATATTGTTTATGTTCACAACAAATCCTATGGGAAATTGAATTTTTTGTATGACTTGTTTCATAGCATTGCTTTGCTGCTCCGTTAATAACCAAGGAAGGGCACTTATATTAACTTGGTATCCATCGCTATTTAATTGAATGACATTTTTCATTGCATGACTGGCTTCCTAAATGTCACTACAAATTTTGAAATTTTTTTCTTTGTCATGCCTTCCATCCAATATTTTCCATAACGTTTCTGTCATATTCTTTCCGATATGCATTGTATCAAACAAATGCACAATTTGTAGCTGCTCATAGTAGGGTAACCTACTAAGTTTTTTGGGATAACTTTTCAGTCCCTGTGGAAGCTGACCATTAATGCCTTGATGACCTTCATGAAGCATATAAGTTAAACAAATTAACAACAACAATCATTGTCAATTATAGCATGAGTAAACACAACATAGTATAAAAATATAAATTCAAAACATATCATAAATGATAGATAAACAATTTGATCCGATGTATAACCTTGATGATTAATTCTATTATATTCCAATTTCCATAGGCAAAGTGTCATTCTTCGTGGTTTTGATGTAGTCTCTTCTTTCCCATTGCAAAGATGTTTTTCAGTAGTTGGATACTTATGATTTATGTGGAGGAAGTGCCTATACTCATCAAACACCTGCTTTCCTAAACTTGTTGAATGACGAGATTTCATCTTTGGACCACAAATTGGACATGCAAATTTTCCCTTTGTTTGAAGACCTGCAAATCATATATAATTGGATTAAATATTTCAATTTTTATAACTATATATAATGAATAGATTATTTAAAAAGCATGCATGATATATACTTCATAAAATTAAATATCGTTAAAGTCATGCAGTCGAATGTTATAACATACCAGAAAAATGTGTTAGCCCTGGGGCATCATGAATTATCCATACAAGCATTGCATGGAATTCAAATTGTGTTTGTCCTATTGGTCTAGATACGTCATACATAGTCACGCCATTCCATAACTTTAGTAACTCATCGATAAGAGGCTCAATATATACATTCATATCTTTAACTTGGTACTTACCTAGTTGAATGAACATAAAGATTACATAATTATTATAACCATTTTACTGCAATATATATAAATTAATATACATGACTATTAAATGAAAAAACATATAAGTCATTATGCAACAAATAAGACAAATGATATGCCACTACGTTAAATAAAATTGATATAAACAAATACCTGGAACAATCATTGCCAACATTATGTGCTCCCTCTTTATTGACATCCATGGAGGAATGTTATTGTTGATAACAAAACAAGCCACACTGAGTAAATAGATCTCAACTCTCCAAATGGATCGACACCATCCATTGCCAATGAAAGCCTGAGATTATGAGGTTCTTCTTCAAAGTGTGGTCATTTTTCCTCCATGTCCCTAAATGTAGAACCATCCACAGGCATTCAAAGAATTTTATCTCCACTTCTATTATGTGCATGGTAATCCATAAATTCTGCTAAGCTTTCGCACCTAAATAATTGTTGCATACGTGGAATAATGGGAATATAACGAAGAACCTTGCGAGGCACCTTTTTTGTTAGTTGATCTGTTTGATATCAACTGATATGAAATTTCGGGGATTCTTTTGTAAATTCATGTTGTTTATGATATATAATATGATCATTGGGACATGCATCTATTGCTTGATACTCCATTCCAATATCTTTCATAATGCCAGATAAATCTCGGTATGAGCGAGGTAAAATATTTGATGGTGGTAACAAAAATTCACCAATCAATCTACAACAAAAAATAATTTGTTAATATAAAGAATATTAATGGTACATACTTCATCCTTTATTTACTAGTGATGAACTAACAACAATTAAAATAGATGAAAAAAGATGACATATATGACATACCTTAACATTCGTGAGATTGCTATGTTGGATATTCATAACCTTCAAGTTCACCAGCAACAATACAGTAGAGAGAAGAGTTGTTTGGGAGCCTTCATAAAGGGGCTTGTATGCCTTCTCAAGTACAGGTAAATCATGAACATCATCAAAGTCATCTCGATCAACATGATCAGCTATGCCACTACATGTGTCATGGATCAATGTATTTGTACCATCATCTTCAACTGTGTTTTCTGGCACATGATCATCTTCTTCCATAGGATCATTAACTTCATCTTCGATATTCTCAACTCCATGTTCCTCTGTTTGCAAAACCACATTCTCTGGGTCGTGATAGTCCATATCATGTGCCCTAGGGTGCCCCACCTTTATAATAATGAGAGACACAAATAAACCATGATCATGATCAAGTGATTTTATATATATATCAAATATTAAAACAATATAAACATTTACAAATTCAATCAATATAAACACATATAATGAACAACTTACAATTGGACGAAAACCATGCCCCCCTTCAACATGACCATGCTGCCTACAATGTTTCTCAACTATTGTGATTAAAATTCTTCTCGTCTTTAAGCCCTTGCAATTATTGCAAGGACAATAACATTTCCCATCACCCTTTCTTTTCAATCTAGCCCACAATCTATCCAGTGACTCTTCATTTTGTTCTGGACTAATATTATCTGACATGATTTTTCTTTACCAAGCTTAAATATTTAGATCTTCAAAAAATATCAAACTCACACTCCAATAATTTTTAATCATAGACAGGTAACAAAATCTAATAATTATGATATTTTACACCAAAAAAATTCGGCATGCAACCACCCCTGCAAAAGAGAAGATAGTCTAAAGTTAATGACCCCAAAAAACAATTTAAAATGCTAATTCTAGAAATTATTAAATTCTGATTTTACTATGATTTCCAACTATTAAACTCCTAAAATCAGAATATTGAACTTGCACAACAAAATCTAGAGTTTACGGACAATGTAATAAATCCCACTACTTTGTCTAAGAATATTCTGAGGCCGCCATGTGACTCTGGGTTCATTCCCCTAGGTGTTGATCAGTCACTTGAGAATCCTCCTCACCCACCCTCCCCTGTCGGTCCACTTCCTGATTTAACTAACCTTAGTGACTCATTGGAGTTGGCTGCTAAACCCCTGTCGGTCCTTTTGTCTAGGGACCCTGGATCTTCGGCGGTTGATCCCTTATTTGTGGGGGTCTCTAGTGGGTTTCTTGTTCCTGGCACTTCGGCTATTGAGTTTTTGGCTATCGCTTAGGGGACCGGTGGGGCCTTGATCGAGGATGGTGAAATTTGGGAGGAAGAGAGCTTTGGTATGATTGAAGAGTCTACTAAAATTCTAGGGAGTTTAAAGCTTGAGAAAGCTGGGGATGAAGGGATATGGACTACACCCAAGAAGAAAGGAAGGAAGAAGAAGGCAGATGTATGAGGGGAATCTAAGCCAGGGAGACCTCCTTAGAGATACAATAGAACGAGAGAAATGACAAATGAGATTGCCCTAGGAAAGCAGAGGACATTGGATGTGTCCTCAAAAAAAGGTCAGAAATGAGAATTATGTCTTGGAACGTTTGTGGGCTTAATAGCTCACACAAACAACGTGCCCTGAAGGACTATATAGTGGAACATAAGATTGATGTTTGCCTTCTTCAAGAAACCAAAATGTTGATGGTTAATTTTGATAAAATTGCTAACTTTTTATGGCCTAATGCTTCCTATGTCTATAGTGATGCCGAGGGAGCTTCGGGGGGTTTGGCTGTTCTTTGGAACCCATCTTGTCTACAGGGTTCTAAAATATTTCATTGTAAAAATAGTGTAGGGGTTTCGTTCTCTTATCTTGGAGAAGCTTGGTCTATAGTTAATATATATGCTCCTAATTAGAGGAACTCGAGGAGCATTTTGTGGAATAACATGGTGGCTAAGATTAATATGAATAAGGGAGGTCGTTGGCTTGTTGCTGGAGATTTCAACTCTCCCCTGTTTCTGTTTGAGAAAAGTGGTGGCCTTCTGGATTACACTGACAGCATGTCAGATCTGGCTAATTTTTTGAATTCTTTAGGTTTAGTTGATATTGAGCTCCTAGGCCAGAATTACACTTGGTCTAATAGACAGGCTGGTGGTGACCTGATTTAGGTCCATCTTGACTGCTTCCTCTGCTCTCCTCATTGGACTAATGTCTTAGATGCCAACCTAATAACCTTGCCCAGGACGGTCTCTGACCATAATCCCCTTTTGTTGACTACTAATATTCGTCCTGCTATTGGTCCCTATCCTTTTCGCTTTGAAATAATGTGGAATGCTCATCTCGATTTCAAAAATATAAAATTTGAATGGTGGAATATTCCTATCCAAGGATCCCCTATGTTTAGGATCTTCTTTAAACTTAAACATATTAAACTGATGGTAAAAAGATGGAACAAGAATGTGTTTGGGGATTTTTTCAAAAGAAAAAACTACTTGAAGGAAAGTTGAGGACCTTACAGAAAAATATGGATGAGGGTGATGATAGTTAGTAGACTCACATCTAGGAACGGGAAGCTAGAATGGAATGGGAATGGGTCCTAAAAAATGAGGTCTTCTGGAAACAAAAATCTAGGGTCCAATGGCTAAAGGAAGGAGATAGGAACACCTCCTTTTTTCATGTTTCTACCATCAAACACAGGAAAAGGAATCAAATTGACAAATGCCATAGGGGAGATGATTTCAAATCAAGCTCAAATTGGGATCTGTACGGTTAACTATTTTCAGGAGACCTTTTCGGCCCTTGCTGAGGCGACCACCTGGCTTTGGACTGTGTGATTCTCTAACATCTCCCTGTCTCCTTCTCTCAAGAAGATAATTTGGGAATCCTTAGGACTATTTCCATGGAAGAAGTTCGTCTGGCTACCTTTAGCATGGGGGCTTTCAAAGCCCCAGGGCCTGATGATTTTCCTCTTGATTTTTTTTAGATTTTTTTGGATACTGTGGGTGGGGACCTTGTGCTTATGGCCAGGGACTTCTTCAAATCTAGTAGGATCCTCAAACAATTGAACCACACTTTCATTTCTCTTATCCCCAAGATAAGTGAGCCTCTTTCTATGACTGACTTCCGACCTATTAGTCTTTGTAACACCTTTTATAAGATCATTTCTAAGATCCTTGTTAACCGCATCAAACCTCTTCTAGAAAAAATCATTAGTCACACTCAAAAGGGGTTTGTCCCTGGGTGACATTATCTTGATGCCACTTTGACAACCCATGAACTGCTCCACTCAATGGATAGATGTAACAATGCGGGGATGGCTCTCAAGCTTGACATTTCCAAAGCTTATGATAAAGTGTTGTGGGACTTCATCCCGGAGGTCTTGGCTAAGTTTGGCTTTAATAGTTCGGTCATCAAACTCATTATGGAATGTGTTAGTACTGTCAAGTTCTCGGTTATGATTAATGGATCCCCCTATGGGTTCTTCTCTATTGGTAGAGGGCTTAGACAAGGAGACCCTCTGTCCCCCTATCTTTTCATTATGATTATTGATGTTCTCAGTAGGAATTTCACGGGTGTGTTGTCAGAGGGCTCCATTACGGGTGTTAGAGTGGCTTCCTTTCTAAATCCGATTGTTGTGCAACAATTTGTGGATGATACCTTTCTATTTGGGAAGGCATCTATAGTGGAAGCTAGGAAATGGAAAGTTTGTCTTAACAACTATGCCTCTTACTCCGGTCAAAGAATCAATTACAATAAAAGAAAGATTTATTTCTTTAGTTGCATACCTAATTTGAAAAAAAAGGGTGACTGCGGTTCTGGGATGTGTTGGTGATTCTCTCTCGTTGGTGTATCTTGGGCTCCCCCTCATGGTTAAGGAGGCACCCACGAAGTTCTGGAATTCAGTTTTGGAAAGGATTCAAAGGAAGTTGGTTGGGTGGAAGGGCTCTTTGCTAAGCCATGCTGGGAAAGTCCAACTGCTCCTGTGGCTATCCAAGGTATCCCCACTTAATTCCTATCCATTTTTAAGATGCTTAGGTACATTGCTGATAAATTTGAAAGAATTCAAAGGAATTTCCTATGGTTCAGTATTGAGGAAAAAAAGAAACTCGCTTTGGCGAAATGGGAAAGGGTCTACCGGGCTAAAAATTGTGGTGGGCTTGGAATTAGGAAGATTGTCAACTCTAACAGGGCTCTGATGGCCAAAGTTGGTTGGGACCAGCTAAAGAATACTGAGGACTGATGTAAAATTCTGAATGCCAAATATCTCCAGAACAGGCCCTTGATTGATTGTCTTTCAGAAACTCACCCCCAGGGCTCTGTTGTCTGGAGGAGCATTTGTAGCATACAAGGCCTGCTACAGAAAGGGATTGAATGGAAAATGGGAAATGAGATTAAAATTAGGTTTTGGGAAGATACTTGGCTAATTGACTCCTCTCTTGCTTCCTTTGGCTTTGGGGCGGTGATGGGAGCGGCTCAGAGATTCTTTGGCATACATATCAGTGACTATATTTTTGGACCTCCTAGAGCTAGGATTTGGAAGGATCTTACTCTTTATTGCCCCTATTCTCATGACCTTTGTTGTCTTGCTCAATCCCTTCAGGTGATTCTCTCCAACACCAGGTTTCCTTCCTATGATAGGGAGGATGAGTTGTTTTGGAATTTAGATAAACAGGGGGATCTCTCTATGCAGTCAGCTTATAGACTGTTGACTAATGAAAATTCTGTTGTGGAACCCTGGAGGAAGGTTTGGAATCGTCACATGATCCCTAAAATTATTTTTTTCTAGTGGACGGCCTATCATAACAGGATTCTAACCCAGGACAATCTAAGGATTCAGGGTTTTTATTTTCCCAATAGATGTTTCTTTTGCAAGAAAGGGGAAGAAACTGTCAGTCACCTTTTATTACACTGCCCGTATGCTGCTGAAGTTTGGTGGCTGGTTTTTGAGAAACTTGATGTCCCTTGGATTATGAGCAAGGAACTTTTATCATTTATTCTGGGTTGGTATGGCCCATTTTCCCACCCTTTGCCTGGTGAAATTTGGAAGCAGGTCCCCCCTATCTTAGGTTGGTGTTTATGGAAGGAGAGTAATAATAGGGTTTTTTTAGGAATATTGAGAGGAGTGCCAAGGAGGTGTTTGGCATTGGAGTTAGGATCATTGAGGAGAATATCTCTCTCTATAATGGGAAACTCCCAGAGATGGGGCCGATGGATTATGAAATAAAAATGGCTAAGGAATGACACCAGGATTTAAAGGTTAACTCCTTTGATAATTCAAAAATTTTAGCTAGAAAAAATACTAAATGGGAGCCTCCGGATAGAGGATGGTTTAAACTTAATTTTGATGGGGCTGCTAAGGGCAACCTAGGTAGGGCAAGTATTGGTGGAGTTATCATAGATTCTATGGGAGCTCTGATGGTGGGATTTGCTGGAGGTATTGGGTTTCAGTCAACTTTAGTGGTGGAGGCTCGTGCGCTGCTAATGGGCATCAAAATTGTTGTTTTTCTGGGGATTGCTTATCCCCACACTGAAGAAGACTCCAAGTCAATTACGAATGCTATGAATAAAGATAGATTAATTGGTTGGAATACACAGGACATTTTGTTGGATGTTAGCTTCTTTTTATCCAAATTTAGGGATAAAAAGGTGACCCATATCTTCAGAGAAGGCAACCATGTGGTGGATGCCTTGGCTAATCTTGGCTCGGGATGGGATTCAGCTAAATGTTGGAGGAAAAAAGAAAGGCTTCCACCAAATATTCAAGCTTTAATCGTGCGGAAACAAGGCTACCATGGTTTGCAATGATTTTAAATCTTTGGATGACGGGAGCTGAATGGGGGGCCCAGTGGAATTTTTTGGGGATCTGGTGGATGAGTGTCAACATTGGAATGGAGTATAGGTGGAGGTTTCCTGGAAAAGATTTGCGTGTGTGGGGCACGGAAAGGAGGATCCATGTGTCTGTCTTTTGGACATGGTGGATGGGGTCGGGTTCTAAGGTTATGGTAAGGTGGTGGGGTTGGGACTTAAAAGATGGTTATAAGTTTAATTTTGGTGGCTTGATGATGGATAGGTGGAAGGACGTGACTTCATTATATCTGTGGAGCCGTACTGTGTGATCTATTCTCTTGGGGATTGTTGGATTTCTTGTTTTATCTCATCCTTACATCAGGTGGTGTGAATGTAGTTATAATGATTTGACTATTCATGATGGGAGATGGCCTCCTTCTAGGGGCTTTGGGCCTGCTAGTTTAACGCAGGACTCTTTTGGCTCAATTTGTATGGTTACTAATTTTAGTTATTCGACCTTTTTGCATGGTTTTTTGTGCATTCCCTACATGTCCGACAATTCTTGCCTTCTTGGCCGTAATCATAAATTCATTAAATTTTGTGTCAAATCACCCTGTGGTGATTTTCCCCTCTGCGCGTGCGACCTGTACATGAGTTTTATTATCCTCCACTGTATTCCTCACCTTAACTATCACATTGTGATTATTATTCGCAGTTGCTACAATTGGTATTTTTTGCAAATTTTTGTTTTCTGTGCAGGTTGGTAGTATGGGTGGTGAGTGGGTTAGGATTGAACCTGACAACTACGAGGAGTTTTAGAATAACCCTTTGGTCTAGCACATATGTGTGGAGGGTGGAATTTCTCCTCTTATGGAGTGCTTGGGTGGCCATGATCCTATCTTATCGGGTCAATTTTCCAATTTGTGGAAGGACAGATGGGTCTCCATTGGTGGTATATCGTTCGAAATCAGTGAGGAAGTTATAGTGCAGGCTATGGGTTTGTTGTGTTTTGGGAAAAAATACCCCAAACACACCAAGAAAAGGGACCATGAAAGCTTAAAAGCTTTTTTCAGAGGTGAGGAGGCCCCTATGCGGAACTAGTCGAGGTTTGAGAGGGATGCACTCCTGAAGCCCTGGGACCAGGTGTGCATGGCACTGATGAAGTATGTTACATTGGAAGGTAGATTTAAAACCTATTTCTTTTACCATTTCCCTCTGTTAAATCACCTTAGACATAAGATGCTACTCAGTTTCCCATTTTTTCTTTTAATGGACCTTGAAAGCTCTATCGACAAGTGTAAAGAGCCGGCCAGCCATAACCCCTGTGATCTCCCGCCGCTCCTGCTCCATCAGGGGCTTATCTTGATACTATATCACTTTCATCTTTCCCTATGTCTTCCTAAATTCATCACGACATTCCGCATTGAGAACATTGAACCCCTTTCAACTGTGCATATTTTTCTGGCCGAGTCTAAGAGCCCTCCTCGGAACTCCAATTCGAGCATTGTGGGGAATCCTAAAGCAAAATTTGCCACCAAAAAACTTAAGGGTGGGTTGGGAAAGGCTCATTCTAGCATGGTGGAAGGACTCTATGAACTAAAAGCCACTCAGCCTGACTTGGCCTACAAGGCCACTTCAACCAAAAAAGGTAAGGAGAAATGCATGCTGGCCCTGATTGCTAAGGATGGCAAGGGAAAGAATGTTGTTAGGAAAGAATCTAGAGGGGATACGGTTGTGGGGACCATGGAGATGACTGGAGGGGAAAATTCCAAGAGGAGATCCTAGAGGTTGGCCAAAAATAGCAAGAAGAGGCTAATTATTGAAGACTTTGAGGAGGAGCAAACTAACAACAAAGGTTACAAGGAAGAAGAATCTGAAGATGAGGAGGAAGAAAATGTGGAGAGGCCCCAGTTTACTCTAGTGGATAGAAAGCTTCCTATTGATGGCTCTGCCTCTCACTCTTTGCATCCCCTGGTGGGTGATCTCGGAGAGGTTCAAGGGACTATGGATGTTGGGGCAGATTCGTGCGATGTGGTGAAGAGAATGGACACTCTTGACAAAATGTTTCGGGGGTTAACTCGCTTCACCATGAAGTTGGGTCGCTTTGTCACGAGCACCCTTTCTAATGCTATAAAGGAGGAGCTAGAGGGGAACAATAGCCAAGAGAAAAAAGAATGGGTGGGTGATGAGGCGGTGGACCTCCTAATTAAAAATTGGGACAATGCTAGGTAGCTGGTCCTTGTGCTTGTTTGTCACTTGTTGCTCTGTGGTTGTTGTGCTGCCTTTGGGCTGTTTATTCTTGTTCCTTTTTGGCCCTAGTGGCTTGTTCTAAAGGGTAGAGTGCCCTGAAAATGCTGCTTAACTTTTCAAAAACAAAATCTGGAAATGAAATTCTCAAAACGCACAAGTCTAAAAATGAAATCTGATGAGATGTTGCTTTAAAATATGATTTTCAAACCTAGAAGTACAAATCCGACTTCACAAATGAATTCTGGAAATAAAATAGTATGGCATAATAAAGAGTTTAATTTGAAGTGGACCACCCTATTATATGCCTTGATAAAGTTAAAATATCTATGAATTTTATCTACAATATAGCCTGCATAGTCATCAGTCTTATTCACATCCCTGCTTTGGATATCAATAGGCAACACTATTAGATGGCCTCCTTTAAATTTCAATCCATTAAGGGAATAATGAAAGCATCTTCCTTAATGATTACATCCATCTGAAAAAAATTAGTGTATGGCTGAATAAGGATGATATCATTTTAGTGTCTGAATCTACCACATAGAGATTAAATATGCTTACTCTCAAATAAAGTTGAATTATATAATTAATAGTCAGATGCCTCCCTTAACATAAAGGACAATCTAAAGTACTAAGTAATTTTATATCCTTTATAAGAGATTTCTTTTAACTAGTTAAAAACTTAAGAGGGTAATACATAGGTTGCAAGGAAAGTTAAAAATTTATCATAAGTAGCTCAATCCAAAAGGAAAAAATTAGGCATGCAAAAGCATGATTAGGTTGACCAGCTTCACTAAAAGCACAAGTTATTTTGTATAACATCTTACCTAGATATTACTTGATAAGGTAAGGAGTGCTCTTTTCCACTCAGTTTCATATGGTGGCATATCTACACACAAATCACCAAATTGTCAAATAACTAAATAAATTGTATTACTTAATAAAGTTGTTACAACATGCCACTCATGTCAAAATCAATTCTTCTTACCACAAAAATTTTGGTTTCCAATTTGACAGGTTCATCTTTTGATTCCTGTACCAACTTCTGAAGGAATATGGCAGCTTATACTTCTACATGAGGAGACAATTTCATCTTCTAAACTATTCCAAAGTACAAAACAAATATAAATCATATAATCTGCATGATAGTTATTGCTTGCTAGATTTTTGGCAACATCTAAAAAGTTTAAATGAACTGAGAAAAATAGAGAGGCCTGATGGAGCCTCAAATTTCATTCTTTGAGTTCCATTAATTTTCTACCACATTACTGGTCTATCATGCTATTTTGGAGGAGCCTAGGGTTGGGGTTTTATTTTTACCTTCATGAAATCTTAATTTTCTATCTTAAACCCTAGGTTGGATCTATTTCGTCGTTACCTTTTAGGGGAGGTTTTAAAACGAATTATGCCCCATTGAATCATCTAGGCCTGGCCCCTTTACTTGTATTGGTATCTAGAATTCCCATGAAGGAATAACTCTCATAGCATATGAAGCACTTGCTCCACCAAGCTCTACCGCCTATGGCATTTCCACAAAGCTGGTGAATGTCGGTGTTCGCATCTGGTGAACAACTGATGCATTCCTCCACAGTTGCATCTCCCCAACATTGGAGGAGACCATAAACTTTGTCTGGACTTTGGATAGAGAAAGATGTACTAAAACCATTTGATGATGACATATTGCTTACAAGATTCTTAAAGAACTATGTTCAATTACACTAAATAGAAGGGGGTTTTAAGATAATTTTTGAGTAATTGTCTTAATTTGAGACAAAAAAAAATTGTGTATTGTTTCAGCTATTGTCTTTAAGCGGGCGTCTTAAATTATTGTCTTAAAAATTGTCTTTATAAACACAATATGAAACATAAGTATTTTTGTCTCTTTAGAGACAATAGTTGGGATTAAAGACATATTGTCTCTCTAGAGACAATAATTGGGATTAAAGACATATTGTCTCTCTAGAGACAATAATTGGGATTAAAGACATATTGTCTCTCTAGAGACAATATGAAAAAAGATATTAAAAAATAAACAATTTATTTTAAATATTTTTTGTGTGGTTTTCAACATTCAATGTTTGAAAATCATAGAAAATGACGTCAATTAACTCATACACATAATAAAAAAAAAAAATTTGAAGGCCAAAATGCTCATTTTATTGATAGAAGATGCTCTTGCAACCATACATAGTCTGAAAATATGTATCTCTTGCTTTGAAAATGTGTTACAAAGTGTTTTATTTCAATTGACATCTGAAAAATCTGATTTACAATGTCAAAGTGACTAGAAAGAAACTTTGTGTCAAGTTTACAATTTTGTATCAAAATCAAAAGAACTAATTACAAAATCGATTTTAGTTTTCTTTGTATATCCTTCATTGGAGAGAATGTAGGACATGATATTAAGAAGTATCAATGACCACCTCCTACTTTGACTTGGTAAATTTGGTTTATTTTGGCCGCCTAAAAACTGCTTCCATTATTTGACTCCACAAAAAACCTCTAGTAAGGCATTGGTGAAAGAAGACTGTTGAATTTTCAAATTTATTTTCCTCTATCAACTATTATATCCACTCTTTAACCTTCTAGATGCTTGCAAATTGCTGCTGCAGGTGCTTAAATTGCCCCTATATTCCTGGAATCTACTCAACTGCCCATCAATACCCTCTTAGATGCTTGCAAATTGTTGCTACAGGTGTCAAATTGACCTTTTTCCTTCCCAACTACTCCTTTATGCTTTAAAACTGTCACTTGAAAACTCCATCTATTGTCCTATGTCAAAACAAAGAAATTAGGCAATTACTTCATCAATCTTCATCTAGCACAAATCATAATTATGGTAACTACTAACCAGATAGATTTGCACTACTGACCTTGTATTCTTTGCTCAAGCTTCACTTATAAATTAAAACAACCAGATAAAATAATCACTTATAAATCTACCTTTCTGTCCCTCACACTATCACTATTTACTTTTTATATGTTTGCTAAGTTAAAGTATTTATTGTCCACTCCAAACAAAATTCATTCCTTATACTTCAAAACAAGATGTAAGATCCATTATTTGTATAGGTTGAGGTGTTCATACATAAAAAACCAAAGGGGAAGCTTAAAATTCCATATTATATCAAGTATCAATAGTGTTGTTCACACTTCCAATATAACCTTATGAATCCCAACAGTTAAATAGATGACTGACTACATAATAAACAAAAAAATGACATTTCGTTTTGCATTTGGTATTTAAAATAAAAATATAAGAGGTTTAATTAATCCAAGGTGACGTCAAATTGGTCACAAATCTACAAATGACTTAGTGTGCTTGAATTTTGAATATATAAAGACCACTTTATAACAATATTGTCTTGCTAAAAATGTGTGATGAAGATAGCCCTTCATATGTCACTATGTAAAACTCGGTTAATTAAAATTTTGCAAAAGTAGGCAACAGTTGTTAATAGATTCTTATGCTCTTAGGGAAAAATAATAGATGCATGCCCATAACTCTCTCCTTATAAAGCATACAAAAAATGACATAATAAAAGAAAAATAAAACATAATATTTATGTAATAGTGAGATATCAACAAAAGGAAATGGATAACTCATTTCACTTACAAAAACGAAAGAAAAAGATGAGTTTTGAATAGAAAAAATACCTCTCCATAAATCTTGCAAATTGATTGTAGCCTTGTGCATGGCAATAAATTCTTTCTGAGCAAGATGTGTTCAAACTTGGCATTGGATGGGTTTTGCAGCCCGTCCCAATACCTCAATTCTTTGTGCATGTAACTCAGCCATTTGTTTTCCTCTAAGAAAATATTTTGTTTTCCCTATCTACAAAATCATTTATCAAATTTGATGTTGAGACTAGAACACCAATGCTTCAGATTTTTCCAGAGAAATTAGTTTCAAATCATCAAATGCAATATAACCAATTGCTAATGATAGTGGCAAGTCTTTAACAAGGAAAATGTTCCATACAAACTTGATAACCTTTTAGACCCATTTTTTCACAAAACATGTCACATGTTTTTTTCTCATCATGGCTGCAACACATGTAAGAGAGATGTCAAAATATCAAAGTCTTAGGTTTATGTCATGTGTTAAAAGTTAATAAATACTCTGAAAATGTCTAAGGAAAACTAATGCATAGTTGATGGACTAAGGAAACTAACAAAAACATACCCCTCCAAAACTTTTGGAGCGAGCATGCCAAAATGATCAAGGAATTCATTAAACATGTCAGTTTAGTAGGATATCCAGCACAAATTATTCTAATTGTCTCTAGAACACCCTGATTTTCCACCAAAATATTGAAGCTAAAGTCAATATTGATTGCTTAACAAAAGATAAGAATCTCACCAAATGTAATTCATGAAGTATGTTTGATTTTTCTTCCAATGTGCCCAATGCATTTTAGCTCAGCCTGGAGGAAAACTGACTTAAAAATACTTGCACCACAATGTAGTTGTTACAAGACATTGAAATTCTCAAAAATCCCTAGCTTGAGGACACCATTTGGTTTTAAACATCTATTGTAGTGGGGCTCCATTGAGTTCAAGGTTTCCATTACAGATTGTAGTTGTTAGTGTTAAAAAAATAGTATTGAATATAAACATAAGCAATAACAATAAATGTAATGCAGTAACATTAAAAGGTAGGGATTGTACTTCCTCAAAGGAAAGATAAATGACCATGAGATGCATGGTATTAAATGGTTCAAAATCTTTGGAATACATGTCTAGAAAACAAGAGAACATGCAGACAAACACAAAAGGAAAAATAACAAAGTGTATGGAGTAGCATAAATAGTTGGAGGACATGGAACATCACACCATCAACATACAAAATAGTTTACAGTGTTAATATACCTTAAAATGTGTTCCAATGGAAGAGAACTTAGACGATTTTGAGGACTCCTTAGGCAAAGGAGGAAAGAGACCTCCAACAAAGGAACATTTGGAAGCATTCAACAAAGCTTGATGCTCTGCAACAACAAAGTCCTTTTTCTTTTCAAGGAAAAGATTTTCTTGGTAAGTGACCTATAGAATATATATAATGCAGAATATAAACAATTAGTTGATAAGAAAAGTGTTGCTTAAGCTACATTATTGGGCCAAGGAGAGTAAACCCTTACATCACCAGCATAGTGATTAATAGTGAACTTGGTTTGAGAAAGATTTTGCTTGGAAAAATGTAACTTGTGATTTTTGTATGTTTGATACATCTTTTGGGAAAATGTTTCATGTGTATACTTTGGAAACATTCTAGAAAATCAAGAAAAATAGATAAATTAGGGACATGATAAACTCTAACCTCTCTGATAATAGAAATACAACAAATGATAGGAAACCATCTAATCATTCAAAAATGATAATTAAAAAGTGAGGGTCTACCTCACTCCATGAGCTACTGCAAGATGTGCATCACAAATGACGCCAACAAGCTATATTCTGTATGGTTTCCTCACATTTGCAATTGGCTTCCTTATGCCATAGAGCCAATGATATTGAGGGTAGTGAAGAAGAACGACAATGTAATCAATAATGTGCAAGAAATGCTTTGGATACTTTGTCATTGTCTATGAACATTGGAGAACCAAGGAGGCAGCCCACCATGAGGAACTTCAAGCCAAATATGGATATTTCTCTAGATATGAGGCTAAATTGCAAAACACCAACAATTATGAGTGATTATGTAAGGAAAGAATGGAAGAAAAGGAGTTTGGGAATGGATCTCCACTATGGTCATTGGAATCAAATTGTCAACTTTTATACTATGTTAAAAAAAAGACTAAAGTCGAAGAACATCCATAATGAAAACAAGAGAGCACACAAATATGTGAGTGTGGAGACACTACAACATATTGATTTGATCATATCAAATATCCATTATGTAAATTGACTATCTTTGGTATATTTATGCATATAAGTGATATGTAAATCCACACATGAACAATTATTGAAACCCTTGCAAAAATCCTCATTTGCAATGATTAATTTCAAAGGGTTGCAAAGAGAAACTGCACTTGAGAGAGGGCAATTACCAGCCTCCTTCATATGCAATTTAAAACTCCACAGATTAGTTATACATAAAAAATGATTAGGAGTGACTTAGAAAGGCACCAAAGAATAGTAAAGTAACACCAATTAGAAGGTACACTAATGTAAGGAAACATGCATAAAAGAGAAAAAGTTAAGAATCTAAGATCCTGTACTTCGCAATAATTATTGAACTTAAAGAATGTAATCATAAGGAAGTTGTCATCAATCTATGCATAGAGTTCAAGCTAAACATTTACACATAATAAACATTATATTAGGGGATCAATCAACATATTTTATAAGTCTTGTATTAATAATGAATATGAAAATCATTTTTCATTTTTACTGTCCCTAACATAGGGAAGGATTATTACACTTTCTATATCAACAATTCACTAATGATGCATTTTTACTATTCTTGATTATTGAATATTAAAGTTCTTGATTATTGAAAATAAAATTGCTAATTTGTTTTGATTTTAATGTGGGAACAATTTTTTCATAGTTGCAATATCAACCAAATTTGGAAACCTGTTCCTGATATTTGTAAGGTAGGAAAAGCTTACAAAAAATTGATTTCCTCAATTTGAATGGCACCACAAAGTCTATAACACCGTTCATCCAAGCCATTTTCATTTCAGCCCAATGTTACAAACTATGATTTCTTGCTGCTAAGGATCCATGAGTTTTGTACACCTAAGACACTTCACAAGATTTATGCATTCAATTTTTTGTTTTCATGAGTCAAAATCTAGTTTTATACTCACATGATTGATGTATAGTTGTATATGTGATCATAGTAGCTTCTATTTTATTGGTTCTTTAAAGCTTATTGAAGGGTGCATGATACAAGTTTCAAATCGTTAAAAATATCTATATTTCATGGTTTTTTCAATTTTCCAATTCTTGGCCAAGTCTAACTAATGAGTCCAAGTCTAGGTCAAAAATTAGCTAGTTGAGTCTAAGTTGAATCCTAGTCTAGTAACACTAGTTTGAATTATCAACTCCGCCCAAGATAAAACACTTGTAACAAGTAGATTTATATCATATCAAGGTTTAATAAACTCTTTGAGAAATATTTGCTAGAAGGACAAAAGGGCTCTTGTTGAGCTACAACCACTTATTTGGCTTTGTCAATAGCCTATGGTTGAGAAGGTTTTATTGATATTTTTTCTTTATCATTGGCCTATGGCTAAGAGCGGCCCATTGGCATGGATTTAGAAATCAAACCATTATTGAGTTCACCATTATCAAACTAAGAGCCTTTATTAGGCCTATTGTGATCATTTTTTATAGTTTCCTACATTGGTCCAACTATCTTTAGTCTTCCTTGTACCATTAATTTCTTTAGATCTTGGCTCAAGCTTGTGAGTAGCTAAGGGGTAGTCTCTAATTTTATGGTTAGAGGCCTAGCACTAAAACTAGGTATTAGGAAAATTGATATACAAAACATGTTGCACATGATCCATCTCACCAATCTGAATATTGAGAGCTTCCTTTAATTCTTCGAAGATAACTATCTCTACATGGATTAGATGTTATGGTTGAACTAAATAGATTTTTTTGAACTCAACATAAAGGACCAGCCCAAGATAGGAGGCAATATGGTTGAGGAATGACCAGAAAGGAAAAAGTAAACCAAGACTCATCCCATATAGGAAATTTGAGAGCATGTTGGTTGGGCACAACAAATCCCTTTCTCAAGGAGGAAAACTCATAAATAATTATGAACATAGTGTGAACATAGCAAGCACCATGATAGAGGATTGCATCCACATGGTTATCTTCCATAAATATGAGGACAAAAAATCCTTTGGTTAAATTCTAAATGGCATCCTGCTTAATGCCATATAGAACCCATGTAGTGTTAACCCAACTACAAAGCATGCTTTTAGATGGTATGTGGCCTACAAAGTAGCCAATTAAAGTAAACCACTTGATCCATTTGCAAGCATTACAAAATTGAGGATCTAGAAGAATAGCATTTGAAGGGTTAGTAGAAAACATACCTTGTGGAACACCTTGGGGACAAACTTGCAAGGTTTTTTCTTTGAAGGTGCCACTGCTCCCTCCACTTTAACATTGAAAATTGAAGAGAAATATTTGGCTTCCAATAAAAGAGGAAACTGCCCTATGGGAAAGAAACCAAGCTAAAATCTTCTATGATAAATGCAAGAAAAATTAAAAATCACCTGAAACAATGCTTAACAATATGAAAAATATCACCTGAAATAATGTCAAGACATTGGCTAGCCTTTTTCAGCCTCTAATGTTCAAGTCACTTACTTCCATTTTTCCAAATGCACTCAATACTTCCTACAAAACCAGTGAATAACAACATCTAGATTAACAAAGTTATATTAGGAGTCCTCTTATACAAAAATGTAATGATCTTTATACTGTCCTACACAAATATTTGAATGATTGGCACCTGTAACAAAATGGCCTTGATACTGCATGCATGGAAAATGAAGAAACTTTCCTTCTTGTGTTTGTCGGGTTCTTGCTCTCTCCTCTGAAAAAATATTAAGTATTGTTAAAATTCAAACATACAAAAAATATTCCTCTACAATACTAGATTGGTAAAAAGAAAATAAGTTAATTAAAAGGACCACCAAGAGATAATAAGGGAGTATTTCAAAGAATAGCTTATTTTTCCCAAGAAATTTCTATATATGCACATCAAATAGAGTTTTGATTTCTAGATGTCATGATTGAATTAGCTTATAAGGTGGAGAAATTTTTTATGTTGAATGTATCCTTAATCTCAGCTTTTTGGTATAAACAAGAGGTATATACATTATGATTCCTTCCCACAACTGTAATTATCA
>CM021107.1:165823355-165839749 GCA_007115665.2 Sequoiadendron giganteum
TTATCACTCAATAATGTCCTAAGAACCCTAATAGGATTAACTATCAATCTCTTAAGGTGAGCCAATACACAATTAGGAGGACTTACGAGGGGGTTCTTTTCAAATTTAAGGGGTTCACCACCAAGAAAATGCTTGGAAAAGATAATGTTTGAAAATACACTATGATATGCAAACAACCTAAAATAAGCTAAATGAAGCTTACAAAAATTGAAAATTAGCAACTCCAAGTTAGGGTATGTGTACCTAGCAAGCCTGGAGATGCAAATATGATTATAGAAATGCAAATATACTGCCAAAATATGCCTTAGAGGACTAAGATACCCAAGATGGTCTTTTAGTGTCATTGCTATTTTTCAGGGCAAACATAGAATCTTCGAATGTTAGAAGAGAATCCTAAAAAATCTCTAAAAGATTCCACTCAAAGGAAAAATATTCCCTTGCTTCTATCTTAGTCTCGATCTGAATTTCTAAAAAGTCTAAATGTGGTCCTGAGCTCCCAAATTTGCAATTGCTTCCTCTCGGATCTTAGGTTTTGAAACAACCAGTTCTGACTTATATGCGAGTTTCCATGAAGATGACAACTTTGCATTCTAAGTGATCTTCAAGTATTCAACCTAGATTTGTAATCACAAATGGACAAGATGGGAGAAAATTATTGATTTTTAGTGAATAGGGGTTTACCTTGGTCAAACCCCTAGCTGGCAACTAAAACTTGAAATGAAATAGAAATGATGAAGGAGATGGTGAATGAACAACATGCAATGCTACAACTCACTAAACCATTGTAAAGGTTGCAAACTTGTGTGAAATTATTGCAATGGATATGGATCTTGAATTGCTTGCTTGCTTAGATAAAAACCCTACATCACAAATGTTAGCATAACAACACACATGATGCAAGGATAGCCTTTGAAATGATGTTTGAATCTTGGAAATGGCTCCAAATGCTTGATGAATTGCTCTTGAATGCTCTTGTGGACTCAATTTTTCTAGAATAGATGCTCTCACAACTTTCTTAGATGAAAATGAGTGAGGGAACCTTTTTATACGTATTCATGCTTAATATCCCAAAATTACACCACAACAAGATGGCATATGGATTCATTAAATAAAGGAGGCTAAATCCTACTTGAATTTAAGATTGGACCCCAAAAATAAGCCAAGTATGACTAAGACGCCCTTGGTGGCATCTTAGTCCCAAGGCTTAATTTTTGGGGCATAGACACCAAAAAGGGACCTAATTGAGAGATTTCAAAATTAGGGTCCCAAGAACCATGGAGGACAAAGATTCCCTAGGTGGTGTCTTAGTCCCAATCCACAAATCAAGGACACAAATAGAAACATTAAATGATCATTTAAATATTTTGATGTTTGTCAGGATTTTTGATAAAAATATGGCTTATTAGGCTTGTGGATGTAAAATAAGACCAATTAAGCCATAAAGAAGCATAAATAAAGCAAGGTTGGCCCAAACAAGTGTGAAAATGAAAGGGTATGCATTTTACTACACTACAAATATGTAATGATTATGAACCACTATACAACAAATGCAGCTCAAATTGTATTAGTTGTGTCACTCTATATTTTTTGAATGCGACTGAAAACCCTTCAATTGCGACACTTTTAAAAAAATTGGCATTCTACCTTCAATTGTGTCACTTTCTTCACAAATGTGGCTCATGAGCCTATAACATAGAAAAAACAAATAGAATCACATGGGTTTCTCTATAAATTTTGTGAGCTTCACGTCAAGTTCACCAAATATTAGATGGGGAAATCTAAAAACCAAAATAGTTAAGATCATGCAGCAACCCCTCTACTAAAGATCAAATCTCAAAACCCAAATCTAAATCAAGAAATATGAACAATCAACAAGAAAAATCAAATAAACATCCATAAGATATAAAACTTCCCATGTTGAACTTGAATAACCTTCCTTGCCTCTCCGCAAATATGATTTTGTAATTTTTCCCTCAGCTTTCAAGTACTTGAACACTAGTAAGTGATAGTGATATGGTAGCATGAATGTTGTAGAATGTGGTTGTAAATCCAAAATGGAGGAGAAGACCTTCTTTTATACAAAATATCTTCGAATGGATAGACGAGATCGATCTTCTAGAAAGATTCCAAGATCAATGGCAGAGGATTCATGCACCACAAAGTAGTGGGCTAGGGATGGCTATTAACAGATGGTCAAGATCAAAGGAAGACCAGAGGGAATCAATGAACTTGATTCGAAAGGAGAAAGTGGAGAGAAGGTAGTGGAGGTATTAAATAAATTATTTAATTCATATAAGGGAATATTTGACCATATTTTCATTTTTGGGAAAAGATAAGAATAAATAATCATTTTAGATTATTTATTTATGGAGAAAGGGAAAGGAATATTTAATTTAAAAGTTATTATGCAACTATTTAATTTAAATATAGAGGAAAATGAAGCAAAAGGAATTAAATAATTAAGTCAAATTAATTATTTAATAGAGGAGAAGTAGTAAGAGGAAGTTAAATAATCTTAATAATTATTTAACTATAGAAGAATGAAAGGATACTGAATAGATAAATAATTAAGAATAATTATTTAACTATAGATGAATAATGAAAATAAAATAATTAAATAAATGATAATTTATTTAATCATAGAAATAAAAAGTGTTAGTGATGAAATTTAAATAAATATCTAATTTATTTAATTAATCAAAGGGGAATAAAAACCAAGAAATGAATTAATTAAATAACTAAAATTAATTAATTAATAGAGGATTGTGAAGAAAGGCAATAATTAAATAATTAAAATTATTCAATTATGCAAGGAAGAAGACCAAGATGATAGAAAAATGACACTCGTAGATTGAGACATTTTTCACTATCTACAGAACCTACTGGTCTAGGGCATCCAACACCCTTGTGTAGTCAATTTTACATAAAATTTGGATCAAAGATCTATTTATGTGTTTCTTGTGCTATTTTGACTTTTGTTTGTGTTTCTATTTCTACTATATTGTAATAGCTCAATTATCTCAATGCATATATTTTTTAATAATAAGCTTTCATAATGTCAAAGTGCTTCGGAAAAATGATGTCATCTTTGGTATCATTGGTTGATGTTTCATGTTGTGTATTTGGTAATGATTTTCCTACAAGTAACAAAGATCATGTTTCCTTGTCTTCTAGTGCATTTATTCCCAATGAGGATATATTTTTGCAAGATTAAGAGATCATTGATAGCACCTCAAATAATACTCTCAAATCTAGCATTTTCCTTTATCCTCCATCAGTATTTCCTACTTACCCTTGTCAACAACCAGTAAAGCCTACCATACCTTCACTTGATATTGTTTACTCCTCCCACAAATATAGTGCTTTACAATTCATTCCTCACCCATTATTTAGAAAATCCCTTTCCGATAAAGGAAAGCATATGCTTAAAGCTAATCACCCATCTTATGAAAACAAAGTTAGTGATACCCCCATTAATCTAGAAAAGTGTTATGGTCATGGATTTAAGATTCTTGTTAAAAAGGTTATGATACAAGGATTGCAAATGAAATTCACAATCTTCTAGAACAAACACCACAAGATTCTACAAAATGGATTGTATGCCAAGGTACTCCTCCTTTACATAAGACATTTATTCTAGCTTCAAAAACAATACCACTTCATGATCTAGCTAGAGATGGCCTTCTTCCTACTTAATATTATTTATCCAAGATAGAACATACATTTTTCATATTTTTGCAAGGAATATTAATAAGTTAATCACTTATTCATGAAAAAAGGTTTAATAAAAGCAACTCAAAATTCATCCATTTGTTCATATCATAGAACATTTGGTCATTTTATGGATGAATGTTGTGCTTTAAAGAAAAAATGAAATGGTTAATTTAGTTATATAACACTGATATGGATTCATACAAAATATTAGATTACGTTATTAGGGTTTTTCTCCTTGTTATGTGGCATTTTTTGTATCCTAGGATGGTCACTACCATAGCATGGGGGAACCAAAAAACTTGTTTGCAACCATACCTCATCAACAAGGAGCAACATAGTACAATAATTGTACTCAAACTTGGGGGGAAGGGATGATTGCTCTTGTGTGGTGTAGCCTTTCTAAAGAATCCCCTCTTCATCTATTATCCCCTTAAAATATTAATGTAGAAAGTACATTAACATTCTAAGGGCGGAATATTCCCCTATCTATTTTGGATAAATTATAAAATTCTCCCCATTAGTGGTGGTATTATATAATATGACCACTAAAAGTGTGGTCTTGTGGCCCTTGTAGAGGTGATATTTTGTATGGTATCTCTTAAAGTGTGGTATCATGCCTCACATGGTATCTCCTTAATGGCGATTTTATATAAGGTATTCCCTAAGGTATAGTTTTCTAGATCTATGTTATTGTCCCTTTAGTGGTGTTAGTTTTCTTTATATCCCCTAAAGTGTGAATTTTCATGTCATGTGTTTTCCCCTCAGTTGTGGTATTATCTTTTATACTCCCTAAGATGTGGCCTTTCATTCTGTAACATAGATTTTTGTATCGCGTAGGGTTCTCTAACACTTGTAGGCATTTTCACCTAAAAGGAGAGAAATGTATACCAAAATGGAAATGTTCGCATTTAATAATAATGCAAGTATGAGATATAAATGTGTCTAAGTGTAATGATCTAAAGCTGGAAATAGATAAATGAAATAAAATACTAATATAAAACTAAAAAATGCACTTTTCTTGAAAACACATTGTGATATGTAGAAAGACCTAAAAAGATGAATATAAATGCAAATAAAATAGAACAAGAAAGTAAAACAAAAAGCATGCACTTGGAAATGAGCTTCAGAATGGAGATGAGACCGGAAATGTTGTTGATGCTAAAATTTTGGCCTACTAGGACACTTATGCCATTCTGGGTGACTTAGTCCCCGATTTGGAAAAACTGTACTAGAGCTCGTTTTAGCCAAATGAGTATCCAAATCTACAAAACAATTCAAAAAATAGATGTAGTGGGACTAAGTCGCCACTAATGGTGACTTAGTCCACTTTGTCTTTTTTGAAAGTATGAAAGTGGAAATGGAAGCTCTTAGTCTACACTTTTTGCTCCTCCAGGTATCCAGTTTTGAAAATCTAGTTTTCGACACTATAAGAGACTTTTCATAGATATTTTTCCCTAGCCAACAAGGATATGTCTTCAAAAATATTTCAATCCATTCCTCGATGATTTCCAAGCCTTCAATGTGCCTAAATCTACAAACACATAAGGACAGAAAGATAAAATGTTGATTGTTAATGATTGGAGGTTTGGCTTGGTCAAACCCCTTTTAGGTAACTAAACCTAAATGAGAAGATAATGTAATGAAGCATGAAATAATGGAGTTAGTACCTTTCCATGATGATTGATCTTCAATTTCTATAGCAATAGATGAATCTGATCTTGAATGCTTTCTTGATGACTTAGAATGCCCAAACCCTAGCTTGCTTGAGAAGAATGAAGGATGAGTGATGAGTGATGAGTGAATGAGTTAGCCAACTAGTTAGATAGGATGAAAATGAGGGGAAAACCCTTTATTTATACATGGTGTGCCCTAATTTCCCAAAAAAAACACATCACAGGTTGACCTTAGGGTTTAGAAGAAAATATCCTGCTAAAATTTTATATTAAATTTGATTTTTATGCCACATGGGACTAAGTCATCCAAGGTGGTGACTTAGTCCACCTAGGCAATTTTAAGTGGGTGTTAGGAATTAAAATGTAATTAATGTTATTTAGTGGGATTTTCTTCCAAAAAACACTTAAGTAGGACCTATAAGTGCATTAAGGGGTCATTTTATCATAAGAAATGGTCAATTTATTGATGACAAGCCTAGGAAAGTGTGAGTTTGTTACAACTCTTTACAACACTTTGAAATAAGACTTGGAAGAGGGTACAAAGAGGTTGTTTAGGTGAAATATAATAAAAGGTTCCTAGAAAAGTGTGAAAGTGGGTTACAACACTTCACAACACTTTTGCAAGACACCATAGAATTCTTATTGGTTTGCAAGGGTTCAAGACCTGATGAGAATGTGTTGGTCGCATTACTACATTAAATCCAAGCAAAACTAGGCCAAAAACCACAAGAAAGGCCCAAATGAGTGTGAAAAAAGGATACTTTTTTCTACGTTACACATTCCATAATCTTTTCTCTCTTAGTGGTGATGTTATGTATGATACTCCTAAGGGGTATGTGCAGAATCATCATGGAAAAAATAGGCCCTTAAATGGCAATGAAAATTCAGAAAATCAGAGTTAGAAAATTTGACATAAAAATTTGAATAAGTTATCTATATTATTTCAAAAATATGTAAGAATAGAATCTGTAGAAAATTGAATTTAGTTTCTAAACTACTAGTTTTATTTTAAAAATAAATAAATATATTTGGTGAAAATTTGAAATTTCAATGTAGTAGTACTTAAATTTTAGGGAAAAAATAAGAAGTAGGTGTCTGTTTGACCCCCCTAACCACAATAAAATGATAATATTTTTTTATAATATTTTAGATATAAGTAGAGGACTCATGTCCCAATGTGATGCATATTTATTTGTAATTTGTTTCCAAGTAAATAATTTATTATGATTTTTTTATTACAACTTTTAAAAAATATAAAAACTCATATGTCTGCCCACCTTAAGTTGGTCAAAACTTCATGAAGTTTATTTATTTATTTTTAATCCTATAGTATGTGAATCATAGAATGTGACACATGTTTCGGATTCAAAAAATGTGATATTGTTTCAAAGCTATAGATGTTTTTCAATTAACCTATCAATCAAGACTTTAGTCGTAATTCAAATAGAAAATGAATAATGATTATTTATTATATTCAAAGTAAAGCATAATTTATATTGGTGGAAAGCCGAGAACCTCCTTTAAAAACCCTTTTCGTTTCATTAATTTTGGGTAAAAAAAAAGTCGCCAGCCACATAGGTCATCATATCACTTACATATCACCACTTTTTGGCCCATCATGATCCTACACATACCCTAAGGTGTGACCTCCCATACATGTTAAAAAATTTCCTTTAAAGTATAATGCTCCATTTTGTTGGCATACACCTTTTGTGTGATGGTTTTATTTATAATTCCCCCTAAGGCATGACTATTATTTTTTCCTCTATGATGTTAAACTTTGTACACCCTCTAATGTGATTTCATTTCCCATAATGTTCAATTTTTTACACCCCTTGAGATTATTTTGTCTCCTGTGACATTAAATTATCCCCCATGATGTTAATATTTGTGCACTCCCTAAGGCATAATTTTTAAAATAGTCTATAAATTTGGAATAGCACAACTTGTCGATACATGAACTTGAGCACCCTTTTAACATGGCCACCTATTGTAGCCTAACTAGCTTTCCAATGGAGTTGTGTGTTTCATGAGATACCTAGTATAAGACAATTCTTTAGCCTTGTGCAACCCATCATATTGCATGGAAACCTAACATAACACAACTTAGTAGTTATTAGATCTATGTAGCTCATGACTTGTGTAGCATAATGCATCTTATCGACCCTTATGAGAGCACTACCTTCTCTAACATATACTTGAGAAATGACATTTGGTATTTGAGATAAATTTAAGATTAAGGTATATTTTCCTTCTCAAGTCATATCCTTTTTATTACTAACCAAGTTTATTTTGTTATGTGTCATAATTTTGTTTGCATTATGTTTTGTATAATTTAAATTTTGTGTTATTTTTTGTGTCTTCCTCATGTATGCTTTGTGTTTTTCATGTTGCATTCCACTTTATATGTGTGCTTCTTTTTCCTTACCTTTTCTTTCGATGTGATCTTGAATTTTGGGGCTAGCGCTTCCTTAGATTTGATGTCATCCTATCTCTTCAATGTTTGGATAATTGAACCCTTGTCTTATCCATACTCTAGTGTGATTCTTAGCATAATTTCATACTCTCACTAAAGTGGGGGTAAATGCAACATCAAAAATTGTCACCATTGGAAATTTCACACTATGTTTAACTCCCCCTATGTGCTTGGACCTAATTATGCATCTAATATGATTATTTTATAAATATTTTCAAAAAATTAAACCATGGGTTCAAAAATAAGCATTTAATATTTTCATTTGATGTTTAAGGCTCCATAAAGGATGGGTCTTGACTAAGTTGCCCGATTCCCTTTTCCATGTTAGTGTGAATGGGGATATTTCCTAACTAGATATTAGTGAGTACATATTCACATCATTAATAAGTTTACTTAGGAGTTTTTTTCCTAGGTGGAATTCTAGAAAATAGTATTTAATGGGACCATATCTCATTAATAGGCATGCAGTTATCTAGGCATTTAATATTTCTCTCCTGCATTTTTAATTATGCATTAGGTATTTAATGTTTGCAATTAAGGTGGTTATCCAACCTCCTTTCACCTTGCCTATATAAGGAAGGATCTTATATAATTGTAAATCATCTCATGAGTTATATCTTAATAAATTCAAGATCATCATTTGATCAAGTTGTCTTCTTGCTCATGATGCATCACTTCTTTGTTCATGTGGATGGTATTATTTGTGGTTGATCCTTTTAAGTGTGTGCAACTTCATATAGGTTATTGTTCATATTTCTAACATGGTATCCAAGCAAAGGCCATAGAAGATCCATCTCATATTGGGAAGTTGAGGTGAGGAGATTCTCATTGTAGGTTGGAGGTTTAACATTTTGGGCTAGTTGCCATCATCTAGGAGGCAACTGATTTATAGAGTAGATTGGGTCAGATCTAAGCCTTCCATTGCACACAAATGACCCAAAACTCCCCATTTTCATATAAAATACTTCATATTTAGAGGTAAATTTATTTTTTGGAGATTTAAAAAATAAATCAAGTGACTATCTTAAATTTGACGGTCAAATGACTATCATGGAAGCCCATCATGTCTTAATTAGGAAGTTTTCTTAAAATCACCATAACTTTTAACTCGGGTATCATATTCCTTCAAACGAGATATCATTGGAAATTTGGTTTGAGCACTTTCTAGTGATGCAAGAATCATAATCAGATTTTATTCTTGTAATATTTTATTGTTGTTTGAAATTAGACTTGCCATTTGGACTCTATAGCTCATATCTTTTTACTAGTTTGTTAGATTTTGGAGATTCTAGTGGCATTGTGAAGGTGATTTAGAGCTCTATCATTTTGTCCACCTACTTTTTCTAGATTCAACCCCAGGTACATTCTACTGAGTTTTTGCAATTTGAGGCATTTTCTTGATAACTTGGACATATTGCAATTTGGAGAAGGTTTATTGCATTAGGAGGCTTCGTTTTTAGTTGCATATCATATTTGGGAGTTTCTATTTGATATTGAAGGTCGTGTCTTTGTAATATTGGAGATATATAATAGTTCATTATGGGGTTTGCATATTATCCTTATGTGATTATGTTGTAAAAGAGAAACTATAAATAATAGAGAGATGGCATCATAAACCATCTCCAATCACTCTAGCTGCTATCACATTTGTATGGTTTTTTTCTCCATCTAAGCCAAGGTATTCAAAAAAATTCTTGGAGTTGTAGTAGGTATGATGTCTTAGAAGTTATTGTAATGCATGTTGATGATTATATTTTGAAAGATATTGATCATTGTGATTATTATCATATTCTTTAGACTAATATTTGGGAGATATATAGAGATACTGACACTCCACCACTCCCTGATGATTGTAATTCAGAATTTCATATGCCTAGATTCATTCTTCTAACAAAATACCGTATGATGATAATGCTATGCACGAGCTTACATATTAGGAATGATTTGAATCTTTAGATGAGGATGTTAAGAGTTCTTCAGATACTTCTTCTCCATTAGAGATAGTTTATGTGCATTCACCTTCAGGGATTTCTTGTGTAGAGTCATTGGTTGAGGCTTCCATCATTCCTATTCAACAAGACATATTTAATTTTCCAAAATTGGTATCATAGGATGGCTTTGTTTTAGGTATTGCAAACTTGGCTACTTTTATAGGTTTGGAGGACATTTTTGAGGTGATATCTCTCCCCTCTGTAGATTATACTTTGGAGGGTATTCTTGAGTCTCCACATTCCATTCTTTTGACCTTGATTGGGGATCCTAATCTTGGTGAGACATCCTTGGAAGCACTTGATTCCTTTACAGAGATTTCATATATGAGGCTTCTTTCATCCCATTCCTTAATGGAGTTGTTTCTTTAGCATCTACCATTGGATTTGCTTCTTCCTATTAGGAAACATGTAGTTCATCATCACTAGACACTCTTTTGGCTTCAAACTTCTTTCAGTGGTTTTGAGGAAACTTCATTTTGGGGGGAAATCTATTCTCCATCTATTCCTTCAATGAAAGGGTCATTGTATTGTCTTTGGATCTTGTTTATGTTACTGTAGTTAATTATTTATTACACTAGTATAAGTTAACTTAGGTCTTCATCTAAAAATTTAGTCCTAGGTTGCATTATTAAATAAATCATAAATAAGGGTGTAACTACCCTTTACATGTTTGTAGGAGATAATATTCCTTCTATAAGATGTGTTGTTTTTTTCTAGAACTTATCTCAATCTTGTCATCATTCCCTAGGTAGGTTGTTACGGTTCACATTTTGTCACATGTAGTGTGATTTGAACAGTTAGCAACATCTTGTGCATTCTAGGTTTTACTCTTGCCTATTTAATTAGGCATATGTTCTCTTGTAACATATCTCATATCTTTTAATAGAATCTCTATTTTTGAATTCCCTTATTTGCAACACTTTTTGTGTAGTTGAATTTCATCTTGGAAAAGGTCCTCTTGAAGGCTGCAACTTCAAGGACATTGTGCATCCACTATTTCAACGTGGTATCAAAGCCATTCCAGTGAAAATTCATCCTAGTATCAAGAAAGTTGGGTTAGTGAGATTCTTTGTAGGCTTGAAGGTTTCCATTGCAGGCTACTTGACTCCACTCGGGGACCAAGCTGATTTTTGGAGTAGATTGAGTCAGATCTGAGCTCACCATTGTCTTCAAGAGGCCTCAAAACCCTAGGATTGCCTGTTCATTAATCAAAATTGGATTCATCATCCTGGGAGCCATAAGAGGTATTTTAGGGTTTGCAAAATCAATCGTACAACCACTACAATTTACAGAAAAAAACCATCCCTTGCAGTTGTCCTCTATGGCAAAAAATTTTTTAGTCGCAGGCCTTTTTTTAGTTTAGAAAAATTTCAGGCTATTTCTATATTGTTTGGAAAAAACATCTATTCGGGCTTATATTTCTATAGTGTGCAAAAAAAATTTAAAAATCAGAGTGACTACCATTATATTACCTAGTTGGCATCAATTTATTTTTTTGCAGCTATAGTATTATCCATTATTTTTGTCCATCGACATAATGTGGGTTTGATTTTTTTATATCACCAAGCTTGATTTTTTAATCCATCGACACCTAGTCGACATCAAATATTTCATTTTTGTAGATTAAATATAAACTAGGTTTGATTTTTTCTATAGTCAACATAATCGATTTGATTTTTTAATTGCTTTACACAATATTAAAAAATGAAATCATCTCGTTCGTTAGCCACTTTATTTAATAGTCTGCAAGAAAGATTTTTGGTTGGTTTTATTTAGTGTGGTGCAGATGATACTATTGAAAGACATCCTATCATTATGTGCCATCGTCAGCCGGGTACATGCCTCTTTCAATGGCACTTCCTTTCCCATCGCTGACCTCACTGCATGATACCATCTCTGGCCAAGTTGTCCACTCTCCTTGCCATCGGTTGTTTCTTACCCATTGATGATTTTGCTCATAGTCATCGGCACCTGTGGATTCTCCACCAGCTCTGGTTCCTTTCCCGCGCAGTCCTATCAACAATCGCTCATTTAGGCTCTACAGGTGGCACAACTTTGATGCCTTAGCTCCACCTAAGAACCCACCTTTGTCGCCGCTCTAGAGGGAGCACCTTTTTTTGCCAAATATAGCCCAATGGTCACATCAAGGATAAGGGGTGATGGTTATTTAGGTCGAGTGCTCAATTTTTGCACCTAATTAGCCTACAAAGTGCCTAATATAGGACTTCTTTCACTTTTTTATAACGTTTCACCAGGTATCAAACTTTGGCAAATGAGATACCATCAAAAAGAGGATTTTCTCTACTTTCCAGTGGTGCAATTTGTTTTACAGTATTCTACTGTCAAAAAAATCTACACTCAACCGAAGTCAAAACCATATTTTGGACATAAATGCTCATATCTTCTCAACTTTTTATTGAAATTTGATGATTCTAGCAGCATCAGGAAGGTAATTCAGAGCTTTTTTCATCACTCTAGTGACTTTGATCAGTTTTAGCTCTAGGTACTCTTGCATTGGTTTTGTTCAATTTGGTGGATTTGTTCAATAACTTGGATATCCTGAAGCTTGGAAAAAGGATTTTTGATTTGGGTAGCATCACTTCAATTGCATATATCATCTTTGGAAGTTTCTATTTGTTGTTGAAGGTCATTGTCTTTTTGTTTTGGAGAAATTTCATTATACATTATGGGGTTTGCATATTATTCTTCTCTGACTATGTTGCACATGGGAAACTATAAACAATGACAGGATGGGATCATATACCATCTCCAATCACTAGATTTATTGCCACATACGTATGGTATAATTCCCCATTTGAGTGAAGTTATTCTTGAATTTTCTTGGAGTTGCAAGCTGATTGTGATGTTTTGAGTTCTATTGATCATTGTGATAGTCCTCACATGCTTTGGACTAAGATTTGGGAGCTATATGGAGATTTAAATACTCCACCTTTCTTCGATGGTCATGATTCAAAATGTCGTTCCTCAAATCAGGTACCCCATGATGATATTGTTATGTAGGAGGTTGTTTGTTTGGATTGACTTGAATCTTCCAAAGAGGTTGACAAGGTTTCTTTAGTTGTTCCTTCTTCTCCATTAGAGACTATTGGTATCCCTTCACATTCATTGATTAGGTATGTGCAGGATCATCATGGATGAAAGAGGCCCTTAAGTGGCAATAAAATTCAAACCAGAGTTAGGCAACTTGATGTAAAATTTGAATAAGTTATCTATATTATTTCAAAAATATGTAAGAATAGAATCTGTAGCAAATTGAATGTAGTTTTTAAACTACAAGGTTTATTTTTATTTTCTTAAAATATATTTGGTGAAAAGATGAAATTTCAATGTAGTAGTACTTAAATTTCAGGAAAAAAATAAGAAGTAGGTGCTTTACTAACAACCCTAACTACAATAAAATGATAATATTATTTTATAAGATTTTAGATATAAGTATGGGACTCATGTCCCAATGTGATGCATATCTTTTGTAATTTTTTTCCAACCAAATAATTAATTATGATTTTTTTATTACAAATTTTACAAAACATAAAAACTCGTATGTCTAACCACCTTAACTTGGTCAAAAATTCATGAAATTGAATTTTTTTTTATTCTATAGTATGTGAAGCATAGAATGTGATACTGTTTGAAAGTTATAGATGTTTTTCAATCAGCTTATCAATCAAGAATTTAGTCATAATTCAAATAGAAAATGAATAATAATTAATTATTAAATTCAAAGTAAAGAATATTTTATATTGGTGGAAAGTTGAGAATCTTCTTTAAAAATCCTTTTTGTTTGATCAATTTTGGGTAAAAAAAAAGTTGTCAGCCACATGGGCTATCATATCACTTAGATATCCACCCTTTTTGGCCCATCATGATCCTGCACATACTCAATTCCTTGTATAGAATCATTGACTGAGGCTTCCATCATCATTCATCAGGGTACATTTAGTTTTTCAAACATGACATCACAAGATGGCTTCGTTTCAGGGATTGCTAACTTGGCTACTTCTACAAGTTTGGAGGACATTCTTGAGGGGATATCACTCCTCTATTCAGATTCTACTTTGGAGAGGTTTCTTGAGTCTCCACATTCCTTTGTCTCAACCTTGATTGGATATCCTGAGACTATCTTGGAGGCACCTAGTTTCACTTTATAGATTTCATATATGAGACTTCTTCCCTCTCCTTGCATTCAGGAGTTGGATTTTCTTTAGCATCTACCATTATATTTTCTTCTTCCTAGCAGGAGACATGTGGTTCAGACACTTTTGTTGCTTCGGAATTCTTTTAGTGGTTTTGAGGACACTTCATTATGGGGGGAAATCAAGTCTCCATCTATTCCTTCGATGCAAGGATCTTTGTATTGCAGTCTTTGAATCTTGTTCAACATCAGTTTCTGCATCGTCTTGATTTGTCACTTTCTTCATTGATTGGGTATCTACCTAAGTGGGTTGTGACATATTCGTCTTCATCAGGCAAGGAGACACATGAGTAGTTTTTAGAGATGTCATCATTCATATTCATCATGCCTTCCTTCGATTCCTATATTGAATGGGAAGCATCTCTAGACTTGCACTTGGTTTTGTTTCTTTCGAAAGGGAGACACGTTGTTTGTGGAAATTTGATCTTGTTTTGTCTATATACATCTACCATTTTTGCAGGTGATCACATGTTCTGGGGGGGCTCTATAGTCTCTTTATTTCCTCCCTATGGGGGGGGCATTGATTGTATTTTATCCATATGATGGATGGTGTACTTGGGGGCTATTTGGGAGTCCTCCATCCTTCCTCACTTTTCTACATTTCATCTCCTTTTTGGAGAGGGGTTTTCTTCCCATTGTGTTTTCCCCTTTTTCTCTGTTTGTGGGAGATTAGTTGCATTCTCATTTTTCATCTATACATGGGTACCTAAAATGGCCATCATATAGTCGGGACCCATCTTCTCTGCATAATCATTGCATTTTTCATTTAATCCCTAAGTTTCCTTATGGGGGGGAGTTAGTGTAATTAGTTATTTATTACACTAGTAGAAGTTAACTTAGCTCTTCCTTTAATAATTTAGTCCTAGGTTGCATTACTAAATAAATCATAAATAAGGGTGTAGCTACCCTTTCCATGTTTTTAGGAGATAAGATTCCTTCTAGAAGATGTGTTTTATTTTTCTAGAACTTATCTCAATCTTGTCATCATTCCCTAGGTAGGTTGTTAGGGTTTACATGTTGTCACATGTAATGTGATTTGAACACTTGGCAACATCTTGTGCATTCTAGGTTTTACTCTTGCCTAGTTAATCAAGCATATGTTCTCTTGTAACATATCTCATATCTCATAATAGAATCTCTATTTTTGCATGCCCTTAGTTGCAACACTTTCTATGTAGTTGAATTTCTTCTTGGCAAAGGTCCTCTTGAAGGCTGCAGCTTGAGGGATATTATGCATCCATTATTTCAACAGTTTAGCATAAGTTTTTGCATAGTCCTATTTTTCTCACCTTCTTTGTTGATTGGGCATGTACCTAATTTGATTGTGGCATATTCATGTTCCTTGGGCAAAGAGACACATGAGCAATTTTTAGAGACATCATCATCATACACATTTGTCCTTCCTTCCTTCTTCCTATCCAGAATGGGAAGCATCCCTACATTTGTACTTGCTTTTGTTTCTTTCGAAAGGGAGACATGTTTGTTGTTGACATTGGATCATGTTTTATCTTCAATCACTTACCATTTTTTCAAGTGATTATATATTATGTGGGGGCTATAAAGTCTCTCTATTTCCCTCTTATGAGGGGGCTATTGATTATTGTATTCTTGTGATGGATGTAGCTCTTGGGGGTATTGATGTTGAGACCTCCATACATCACTTTCGTTACTTATACATGATTAGCATTAGATTTTTCATTATATGTATTTTTTGGGGAGGAGTTTTGCCCCATAAGGTTTTCTCTTTTTCTCCATTTGTACATGGGTACCTTACATGGCCTAACAATTAGGACCCATAATATTGTATCATTTGCATCATAACTACACTCCCAAGTTGCACTTATGAGGGATGTTAGTGTGTATGGGGATATTTCCTAACTAGATATTAGTGAGGACCTATTCACATCATTAATAAGTTTACTTAGGAGTTAGTTTCTTAGGTGAAATTCTAGAAACTAGTATTTAATGAGATCATATCTTATTAATATGCATGTATTTATCTAGGAATTTAATATTTCTCTCATAAATTTATAATTATGCATTAGGAATTTAATGTTTGCAACTAAGGTGGTTATCCATCCTCCTCTCACCTTGCAAACACTAAATTCCTAATGCATAATTATTTCAAGCCCAAATTTATATGTTAAGCCCTATGCTTTTCTATAGTCTATTTTAATCTATAGTTTTTGTGTTTTTCTAAAATCTCAATATTTTTCTACACTTTTAAAAATATCCTAGGAACATAGTTGCATCATAAAATTCAATCAATAACTCATCATTCAACCCAAATAAAAACAAATGATCAAAACCTCGATCCACCATGCTCT